>VXAX01004175.1:749189-796126 GCA_013399835.1 Leptocoma aspasia
ATTGTTAAGTGGGGTTTTTTTTTTGGTTGTTGTTGTGGGTTTTTTGTTGTTGGTGGTTTATTTTTAATTTTATTTTTGGCTTGTGACCCAGTATGCTCTGATATGAAAATAATCTCTACTGGGCATGGTTAGCATCTTCCTTCATATGCCAAGTGACCACTGGCTTGAGTTTTAATGGAGGCGCCCCTAAACCCTGGCTCTGTCCAACTGGGAGTGTCCCTGGGAAGGAGTCTTCCTCTGTGTGGTTACCTTGGCTTGTGTGGATGGAGAAGAAAACGCAGTTCCCTTTCAAAGGGAGATGCTTGGACAGCCTTTATAATTGTGTTAAATCTCTTCAAATCAGAATTAAATGTAACTACGAGGTGAGGAGAAACAAGCCATCTGCTGCCCTCTATGTGCTAGGTGCTGGTGAGGGCAGAAACAGTTTCTGGCAAGGCCATTTGTGTTTGGGTGCCATTTGAGTCCTGTATTGCAGGACTATGGTTCAAGCAGTAGGAAATTGTTGGCATGCCAGGGAAGGTGCTGAGCAGTGAGGAAGCCAAGGGTGTGTAGCATCTTCCAGTGCAGCTGATGTGTCCTGCGGTGTTTCACAGCTCCTCTCGCTGCAGGGTTTGGAAAGAAAAGGGGTGCATGAGCAGAGAAGTTGGGCAGATACTGCTGTTAGCCTTGACTGTTCAAAAACTATGAATTAGCCCACATGTGCTGCCCCCACCCCAGCATTTTTAAGGAATTGATGTCCTTCAGGGTGAACCAGATTTGCAAGTTTATGCCTATCTTCATGCAGACTTGGGCATGGAGTTTATTTTTAATGGAAGCCAAACATCTTCAGCAGTGTGACTTCAGTTAAAGCAGCAAATGTTCCAAAACTGGGCAAAACTGTGAAAACAGAGAATACAAATTTTAATTGTACATTTTTCCACAACTCCTTCTTTTCCCAAAATTTCTGTTCCAACTCTCCTCACTTTGTGGGTGTTTCTTGGTCATGGTGGAAAACAGAAGGTGACTTGTCAATAGCCGGCTCAAGCTGGGCTGCTGAGGGCTGAGAATGTGGCTGGTTTTTAATGTAACCAGCTAGCTGTGTCACAAGGGTCTGATCTGAGACCCTGAGAGTTTGTTTCATGTGGGTCAATTGACTGCTGTGGGAGATCAAATGACTGTGGTTGACAATTTGTGTCTTAATGGAATAGGAGAAAAGGTTGGCTTTTTCTCTAGAGTGGATAGAAGGTTTGAAGTGAAAGTTAGTTCATCTGTCCCTTCCCTTTAAAAGAATGTACAGCACATTTTTGAAACTGAGTCATCAGGTACAATTTATTTCAAGTATTTTAAGCTGTTATGAATTTGATGCACTTTGGCCACATGCTCGCTGGAAATTGTTAGACAGTCTTGCTTAGATTTGCCCTGGCTGGGCTCAAAAAGGTGATGAGGGAGTTTCCTTGCTGCAGCCGTTTTAGATCTGAGCAGAGCAGAAGTATCTTAAAAGGGGTGGAATTTTATTTTGATGTCCTGTGCTCCAGACAAACTGGGAAGGGAGTGTGCAAGGCTCTTGTCCACCAGCCAAGTGTGGATGTGCTCTCAGTCTCCCACTGATAAACCAGAGTTACTTTTTGGCTCTCTCTGAGCTGTGCTTCTTGAGAGGTGTAGCACAGGATCGGGTGCATGGTGTGTGGAGGGCAAATTCCCTCCAAAGTCACTTTGTCATGGAAGTCATAACAAGGATGCACAGATTCTGGAATGATTATTAGTGTCTGATGACCTGACCAGGATTGTGTGATGACACTGAGAAATAGATAAAAGGTTTTATGTCCCATAAATTTGGTTCTAGCTTCAGGGTAAGCTGCAAGGCTTTTGAAAATGTCTGAATTTGATGACTCTGGTAACTGCAAATAGGTGCAAGCATTAATTGCTTGAAACAAGTCCTTAAAAATAAGAACGGACACAGATGCAGGCTATAGGTAGGAAAGTGAAAGGAGAGCTAATTGCTGTTTTCGGTGTATTTTCCATATCACGTTTAATCCTGCATATATGATTCTGTGGGTGACCCAGCAGCTCCAGCAGTTTATTCATTTATTTAAAACGGCTTTGTAGTTCACCTTGAAAACTACTTCCTGCCATATGGTTATATTATTTCCCTATGCCACATTTTTTGCTAATTATCAAGACCATTTGCTTTAAAATAGGTGTTTTTAATTTCACAGCCTTGTCTGCCTCTCCTGCTTGATCCTGCCCTGGAGTCAAGAGGCTGTGTCTGTTCATTCTCCATGGCAACAGGCTGTGATTTACTTATTTCAATTTAATTAAAAAGCAGATATCAAATTCTAGGCATTTTATGTGTTTCTTATATTAGAAAAATATCAGTGGATCAGTCTCCACAACAGATCTACCAGTCTCAGAAGTAAAATTCTCAACCTAAGCCACTGGTTTCTTTCTCAGTCCATCCATTTGGAAGAGTTTAGGAGAGGGGGGAGTGCTGTAGCCTGTCCTCAGGTGGAGGAATTTGTATGCAGGCTAGAAATGAAGGCCTAAGTCCTAAATTAGTTTTTCAAGCTCTATGATTGTACAAATACTAATTTGTGTTAGTCAGGGATAAGGAAACACGGGCAATGACAGGCAGTTGCTCGCTAAAAGGGGATTAGGGTCAAGAAAGGACCTTGGGGGTGCATGGAGGAGCATGGTGAATTTACTAACCTGCAGGTATTAGGTTTGGTAGAAAATGGATGGAGTGGAAGCAGTGTAATTAACTGCCAAAATTAACACTCCTTTGTGCTTTCAATACCAAGACACCAATTCTAATAGGATTATTCTCCCTTGAAGGGCCTGTTGAGATGACTCAGCCTTTGGAGTACCTGCATGCCAGTGGTGGTTGCTTCCTAGGAGAAGCTGTGCCTGCTGAGTTGTGTAACTACACTCAGGTGCTATTTCTGAGCTCTGATAATGTGTGGAAGAAGACAAGTTGGCTGTGCATTTTTATTAAGCCTTAAGGAGCAGTTATCATCAGAAGAGTGCCTGCACAAAACTGCACCTTTGGATTTTTTTTTTCCCCTTTAGTGTTGCTACTCCCAATGCTTTTTCCCGGTCACGGCTGGCAACTATAACAACAGACACTGGTTCTTGCCCCTCCTAGCCCTGCCAAAGCCTATGAGGCTATGTCAGATAACACTGGACTCTCTCCTGGCTTGCTTATCTGTATCGATTAAAATTCTGTACAGAGTTTCTAGTTGCAGATGCCTGGTGACCGTGCACCAACTGGGAAGAGCCCCTCTTTGGGTCCGTGAGGGGAGCAGTTAAGCAATGTTTACTAGTAAAGCCAGCATGTTTGGTCTGTGAGTGGTATATCTGAAATCTCATAATGCTGTTCCTAATAATAACAGAATAAACCCAAGCAAAACCTCAAAGCAAGCTTTTGTTTGTTACTGTGTTTAAGCAGATACATTCAAAGAATTTATATCCAACTGGCAACATTCTTAATCCTTTATTACTGGTTTTACTAGAGTACAGTCATGATCTGTATTCTTTAAGAGTGCATCTGTTCCTCTTGTTTATCCAGCTTTGAAGTAGACCTTGCTGATATTAATTTCTGTATAGCCTGTAACCTCATCTATAAAATGAAGGGAATACTTCATACAGGCAGCTGTGAAGTTACATTTATTGTCTGTAAATTGCTTCTAGTAATTGAGCAGAGGAGGTGGAGAGAAATAAAGACAGTGGAGTTAATATGGGCTTGGTTTTTTTTAATAAAAGAAAAGCATAATTTTTGTTCATCTGATGATGTAGAAGCTAATGGGAAAAGAAAAATGCACCCTGAAACTAACTGTTAACTTTGTAATGAAAACAGACATTTCTTTAACATAGTGATGAAAGCAGCCATCTTGTTTGATAATAAGAGAGTCCAATTTAGAAATAGGGAAGATTATTTTTGGAAATCCCGCAGTACCTCTTGTATTTCTGTCTAGTTTGGATATGCTCAGTTTTAGTGTTGTTTTTCATCTGCATGGCTGCCTTCATAAGTGCTACTGGTGTGGACACCTTAATAATAGGTAAAACTACGTTTTAAGATTATTAGCAAACACTGCTATTGCAGGCTTTTCAGCTAGGCCGCTTGTTTTGTGCTAACCAGTATCCTTGTTGGGTGAAACTGCAGTTTCATGTGGGTTAGGATGGGTTTTCTTGCTGTGGCTGACCCAACCTAACCATTTGCTCCTCCTAAGAGAGGTGATCATGCCTTGCTCCTGGCTCTGTGGCCATATTCCTTGCCTTGTGGATACAGCTTGTTCAGCTTTTGGAAAGCTGACTTGCCCAAAACCATAAAAAAGTGAATTGTTCTCTCCTGGGACAGACAGCTGAACCTGTTCACCAGGTTCAGGCTCGTATCAGAGCTGCCGCTAAGGAGGGGCGAGATTTGTTTTGCCAGCAGTGAAAGGTAAGGAATGAAAGAAAGGTGAAAATGGGCCCCCCTTTTTTGACAGCAGTGACCTATTAGCCTGGTTCGGTTGTAATGTGAAGCCTCACCTTCAGCTTTCATTTTCAGATCCCTCCCTTCCCCCCTGCACCTCTTCTGTCCCTCAGATACACTCATGTGCCTCCAGATGCTGACTTCATTCCTGAGCAGTATTTTCAAAAGGGGGAAAAAAGGGAAAAGGTTGAGTTTCACTGCCTCTACAGTTGGAGACATACTGTAGTTCCTGAGAGCCCATTGCTGTGAGCCTAAGAATTATTATGATTAGGCTCATGTATTATTATTAACAGGCTCAAAATATAGTAGCTGTAATCATTCTTTATGAGAGGGCAAAAGGAAACTGCCTGGTGGGATAGCTGTAGGCCAAGTTTGTAAAAGAGCTTCTTCCCCAAAGGTGGTGGTGACTCTTTGGACTGAGACCCTGGAGCTGGTGGGATCAGGTGGTCTGGGGTAAATGACAAAGAGAGGAAACATCTGGGGAATTTTCTGCGTGCCATGGTGAGCTGGGCCTAGAGCTGGGTACCACGGCACCAGGAGGAAGTGTCTCCTTCTCCTAACTCTGGCTTGCAGTTGTTCCAGGTGCTACTGCCTAACTAATTTTCAGACACTAGCAGAAATTGGGAAGGCCTTGTGGGACATTGCTGTGGTATTGTAGAATGGTGCTATCTTGCTCCAGGGGTGAGAGGAAGCTCAGGCTCCATGGGAACTGGCCAAGGCAAACTTTGCTTCTGCTGACTGGCAGGGATGGTGTTTCTGCCTCGGCTTTGCCACTGATGTTTTGGTGTATCTGCATTAGCCTGTGCTGGCTCAGGGAGGATGTGTGTCCAATGAGAGCATCTGCTTAGCAGGGGCACAGTGCAGGTGCATTTGGAGATGAGATGGAGGCATCTGTTGGCCTACAGCAATTGCCTTATGGCTAAAAGAGCAGAAACAGTGCCTGTCTGGTGAATTTTCTACAGCATGAAGGTGGAGGTGATGTCAGTGAAGAGCAGTGTGCCAGAGGCAGCAGGATGCAGTGAGCCTGTGCATGTGTGGACTGACCCAGCAGCTGTACTTGGCAGGAGGGGCAGGTTGCAATTGGCGTGGTGCACAAATTAGAAATGTTTGTGCAGCCATCTTCAAATAAGGAAAGTCATAGGGAGGGATGAGGGAATTTGCTCCAGCTTTGAGAGTTAGAGATTTGTTTCATGCTGTACTGTAGTTGAGTTGGGTTTTTGAAGCATTTAAACCTAAATTCTGCTCATTGGTAGCCAAAGACGTGGCAAAACAAAGGTTGTTGTAGGGTTGTGTCGCGTTGAATGGTAAGATTATACGCTGGGTGGCTGTGACAGTGGTTTTGTGTTCCAAGGATGGAGTCAATAAAGGAAAGAATCAGTGCATTGATATTAAATAATGATGCCACTGGATATGGTGAGTACAAAGTGTCTTTGTTTTCAAGGCTATGTTTGGGGGTTTTTTTAACTGACATATTTATAAGCCAGCTGCGATATTTTTTTTTAAAGACACATTTGTAAGAGTGGGAACAATATAGAAAATGCTGGAAGTAATCTCATTGAGAAGTATGTTTTTTTCCATTCCTTTGCACATGCATGCAGCCTCTGGGGAAGATGTTAGTGAAGGAGCTTGGATAATCGGGGTCTTCTCTGGAGCTGCCATTGTTCTGATTGGTGTAGTGGGTATTAGCTGGGGAATGTGTACAGATGCATGAGCTGATGGGCTGTCTGGGGTTTCATCTCTGCAGTCTCCCTTTTTTTCACTCCTCCTGGATAGAGATATGTATCCTGGCAGATTTATCTTCCACCTACATCTCTTTCTCTTCTCATGTAAATACTTGCTGATTTTTTTTGGTTGTTGTTCTTCTGGCAAGTCTTCTACTGTGCTTGTAATGGGTGCCTTTTCTCCTCATGATGATGGGTGTTCCTGTAAGCCAGTCTCTTCCTGGATCACTTTGCTGAATTTTTGTGCAGTCTGCCCTGTCTGGGGGCAGCTTATCTGCTCTTGTGATGGTTACTCTCATAAAGATCCAGGTATTGTAGCTGACTCCAGCAATGCTCCAGCTGCCCTTCGGAGTGCGAAGGAATGCAGTAAAAAAGCAGCTGTTTTGGGGTCCTGTTTGTCCTCACACCTGAAATGCTGCGAGCACGTTAGAGTTCCCATGTAGGACTGTAGTAATTAAATGGTACTGGAGGGAGAGGGAGTAGGAGAGCATGTGATGGTCATTTCAGATAGATTAACAAAGAGGGGCTATTACAGTGCCTGCAGAAGACATCCTAATCTGGAGGTTCCTAGCCAGCAAATATTTTAAAAAGCTATTCCAGAGAGTAAGAGGGAAGCCTGAGAGGTCTGTGCTATAATTAATTGCCCAGATACCACTGGAGGAGCAGTTTGAAGAAGGGAACTCATATGGGAGCCGGGTGTGGTGTAGAGGGGGAAATGGGAATTTCCTGACTTTTGTTTGCAAAGATCAAGCATGGAAGAAATTTTAGACAAAATAGGTGCAAAGAAGGACTAAAATTAATAGGTAATTCCATTTTATTTTCTTTTGCACTGCGTGCTCCTGGCTAGTGTTACTTGAACATCAATTGAAGCAGTACAGAGCATGCTTGAGAACTGGAGACATTAAGCAGAAAGAGAGAGTGAATCTGATTAGCTTTGCTTTTCGAGCATTAAGCAGAAAGCCGGGCTGAAATGTGATTGCAAACAGATAATAGCAGCAGGCTCCTGAGGCACCACCACAGCCCAGCATATGGGGTGATGGATCTAACCATGCCATAGAACTGTTTCTGGTAATAGAAGCTGCTTGTTTTTATGTTGCGGTTGCTGTTGTACTTTCTAATTATCCTATTCATCGCTGTCTGCCATTTTGAGCCTGGCCACGTGGGACGGCTCAGCCCCCTGGAATGTGTGCCCTGTGGAGCACTTCTGCCCTGAATAGTAACAGGAGCTCTGGCAGCCAAAGGGTGAGAGGGAAGAGGTGCCAAGGCTCAAGAGTCCTAGCTATTTCCCCCCTTATTTCCAAGAACAAGGGAAGTAACAGCTGCTGCTTTTGCCGTGATGGAAAAGACAAGTGTTGTATGTAAATCTCCTAACTTCCCTCTGAATGTCCAAGTATTGGGGCTTGTTGGGAGAAGACTTCTAGCGACCTGAAAAAAGGGGCATCTATCAGTTCTACTTATAATTAATAAATAGAAGCTGGCCTTGCTACACCAGTCACTTTTTTGGCACAGTAGCAGAGATCCTGGAGCCACTTCAGTCTGGGGCCCCTCTTCCACACGCAGCAAATGCAGCAGAGAAAGCAGGCAGAGTCTAGGCTGGTGCAGGCTGGAACTGGAGCTGCTGATAGGGCATCCAACACCCGTGCCTGCTGCTTGGGGTGTTTCTGTGTTGTGGTGATCCTTTCCCCAAAACTGCCTGCTTTCCCTTCTTTCCACCCAAGGCTTTCATTGATGGAAAGTCTAAGAAACCATTTCCAAAGCTGATATGGATCGGGGGAACGTAGATATAATGGGAAGAGCAGACCTCTCCTTAAAATGTCTGAACAAAGCACAGGAGCAAGAAGCTCACATGTGTATGTGTATACATATGTATTTTAAGGCTAGAAGGGGTGGGTCAGACTAGTGTTTCTGTGACCTTTTCTCAGCTGTGGCTTGCCTTTCCTGCGTGCTGCCTCTCCTTGCCTGTCAGGGGACTTCTGCTTCCTTCCTGCAGGGCTGCAGGCAGCCTCCCTACCCTTGTGGCAGATCCCAGCTCTGGCTCTGAGCCCAAGCTAATAATCCTGACATATTTTACTGCCTTGTGCTCTGCTCCGTGCCTTGCTGTAGGGGAGTTGGTGTGTGAGGTTGTGGTTTGCATGACTTTAAGTGTTGCACTGGCCCTGGGGAAACCCAAACCTCGTAATAAGCACCGGCTGAGCCTCTGGTAGAGCCTGGCTTTGCTTGGCAAGGCCCCTTGCTTCCCTACTTGCAGGTGACCAGCTAGCACAGATGTCACCCAAACACACCTTCCAATTGTCTCTGGCTGTCCGGATGATTGCCAGCAATATGGGGTTTGGGTGGAAGTAGGAGGTGTTGATAGCCAGGAAAGGAAAAATTCATCAGGTACCAGAGAAGGGTAATGAAGATCTCCTCTCATCACTCTCCCCACGCATCAAAGCACTCTTAAAAAAAATAGAGCACTCATCTTTGACCCCCATTAATGACTGGCTTAGTCTGTGTAAGAGTTTTATGAGTCTGTTGATGCTCCCACAGAGTTTAATTATTTAGAGCGTGAGGTGGAGGTTTGTGCTTTCACTGCTGATGGTGCAGGGTTCAGGCCCTCCTGGTGGGCAGGGGGTTGGTTACAAAGGCAGCCTGGCTGGGAATGCAGCCGCTGGCTCTGAGGAGCCTAAGGGAGGCACGAGCTGCAGCTGTGTGGTCCTTGTCAAGGCTGGGCAAAGCAGCATGTCCTTCTCATTGTGTGAGTTCCATGTGACCTGCCGTGTGGAATTCAAGGTCTGTGTCTTTATCATCAGGGCACTTACTGGTCTGGACCTGAGATACCTTAAGTAACTACCTTCAGCTGTAGGGTGGGCATACTTGTGGCATATCCTGCTTGTTGCTGAGCCCCTCAGGTGGTGCTAGAGGCTTTAGGGGCTGGTGTGAGACTTTGGCAGCAATATCTGATTTATCACCCCAGGGCTACAGGCCTTCCCTGTAGTAGCAAGCCTTTGCCTGCCTCTTTTCTCTGACCAGCCACCTCCTGTTCCCCCCAGATTCTGCTCTACACTCTAGCAACCAGTTTTCCTACTGTAAAATCCCATCTTCAACCTGCTGCTTCCTTCCCTTTGCAGTACATCAGTTTGTTCTTGCCTTTCCTACTTTTCCTCACCCAGCATTTCTCTGCTGGTAATCCTCCTGAGGCTTGAGAACACAGAACAGATATAAGGAACAACCAAGGAGCAGCAGGGTGTCCGAAGACCTTTGTGCAACTTCTGTTCCCGAGCAGGCAGGTGGTTAGCTAGACCAGGAGTATTTTCCTGATGTCCTGCTGACCATTCAAGCCAGGTTTCCACTTCTAGTGGGAAGGTACCAGACTCCAGGTTCAGTTAAATGGGATGTGGGCTGGTCTAATGTGTTGGCTGGCCATCTGGAAGGGTCAGATGCTCACTTCTGGCTGTTTCTGAAATGGGTAAATTCCTTTAGAATTGTGCCGCCTCTTATGTTTGTGCGTCCTTAGGTAAGCTTGCAGTTCTCATCAGCACTGAAACGAAACAGCAGCAACTGTTTGTTGCAAGACTGTAGGTGGAAGCTTATTTCAGAGCAAAAGTGGTTAGTATTGGTGGATCTGGGTTTGGCTGATAGCCAGATAAATTTATGGGCAGACTGGAAAGCCTTAGTTGATGTGGAAGGTTCACACGACATTGCTCGTACCATACAATATCTGTATTGATATACTGAAAATGCTTGTGACAGCAGACACCAAGCCAGTAGGTCACCTGGTGCTGCTGCTGAAGGCTGAGCTCACTGTGTGTGCTGGGGCCCACTGCTGTGCTCTGCTGCCATTTCTTCCCCACTGAGCCCAGGGGCACTTGGACCTTCTTCTCACATCTGTTCTTCTGCTGTCTCCTCGTACGTGCTTGATCTCCTGTTTTCTGCTGTAGCAAGGGCCTGTGTAGGCTCTTGGTTGCATGCCAATGGGCTTTTCTTACTGTCCCTATTTACCCTGGTTTATCTCTTCCCACTCCTTTCCCTATTCCTGTTTCATTTCCTTTGGTATGGGACTAATGTTCCACGTTGTGTTGAGAGACTGGGTTGAGCTGAGATGACAGAAAGAGGGTGGAAGGGAAAAAAGGGCTTATGCTGGTAGATGTGATTTTCTGTCATCAACTCAGTCTTCAATCTGTTGATTATTGTGGATCTAGCTAAATCAGCTGGATCTGCTAGACAAACGTGAGGTGCTCTGTGTCCTGTATCCATATTCTACTCTGTTTTTCTGTTTTTCTTTTTTTTTCCCTGAAAATTAATAGGATTCTACCCATTGATGATTAAAACAACGCCTGGAGTTTTGGAATGGATCAGATGCGCCAATCAAATGTTACCGCATTGCACCCAAAGAGAGGAATGCCATCCAGCTGGGGGTAGGGTCTGTTTTTTCTTTGTCCCCATCAGTGTCTAGAGTTACTGGAAACCTTTTTGGGTTTTTAAATGTGAGAACTTTTACTAGAAACTACTAGTGTAAAAATTAATTGCTTCATTGTGTGAAAACTTGACTGTTGTTTTTTTTTTTTTTTTTGTTGGTATGGAGCAAAGTTGTGCTTCTTTATATTCAAAATGTTATTAATAATGTTGAGGCTTTGCAGGTTTTGGTAAAGAAAACATTTCAATAACTACTTCAGATATTTTGGGAGGGACATTTTGTGTTTTAAATGAAAAGTAAATCTATTCTGATTACTAAGAAAGATGAAAATAATTTAGCTTTTTTTCAGAAATGTCGAAGTTCAGGTCATTTGTCCTAGTTCTTGAAATGAATGTAAAACAGACTAATACCCCTGCATAAACTATTCTCCTTGCAACAGGGGAGAGGAGGCAAATATGTCAGTAGGAAGCTGTGTCTCTCTGTGTGCTGCCTGTGGTCATGTGGCTACCGTGGCAGTAGCTACTGCATGAGACCTGGAATGAAATAAAAGCTTGGTGGGAATGTGAATCTGGAGCCTTGCACAGGCGTAAAGCACAGGTTGCAGTCCAAGAAACAAACTGAAGTGGCTTTTTGGTTCCCTTCCAGTTGGTAGAGCATGGCTCCCCGTTATCTTCTCGCTGGTATGCCACTTGGCTGTTCCAGCAGAGAGGCTGCAGAAACAGAACATTTACCTGGCTGTCAGAAGTGGGATGGACTTTCCAGGTCAGGCACGAGAAGATGTGTGTGTTGGGATTTGTGTCTGGAAGTAATGCTGTTCCAGTGTTGCTCACTTGAAATCTGAAGCTTCTTATGCTTCACATCAATTTCCTGTTCTTGTTAAAATTGCTTTTGCTTTAAAAATGAAGGGTCTTAAAGCTGAGGGGTTTGACAGAGTGTGCTGCAGAGTGATTCTTTTCTCCTCTGTAAGTTTCCTGAATGAATGATTTTGAAGTAAAGTAGTATTTCCCTGCAGAACCTGCCTCTGTTAAGTCTTTAGACTGTTAGAGCAACAGTGAGACTGCTAGTGCAGTGTTAATAATTTATGTGTGTTCCTCATTTTGGACCTTTGTCAGTCATTTCAGCCTTGGGAGGCTGAAGAGATGAGAAAAGTATATATAAGTTTTGCTGCTGTTCCCTCTGCATGTGTTCTCAAGGTAGGCAGAGGATTTGGGTCTTCAGAGCATGTCTATCTGGAACCTTTTAGCAGTGCTGAATTCACAGAAGTAATACCAGAAAATAGCATAATGGTGTTTCATTTCAGTCATCTCTGCATAGGGTTGTACTGCTCTTGTTGGACGAGTGTGGCTCAGATGTTTGTGAGCTTTCCTCGGTTGCAGGAGGTGAGGGGAAGGTGAATTTTTAATGGGTTCCTCCTGTGGGATAAGCCTCAGCCAGGGTTTTGCTGAATGTCCATAATCAACCCCAAATGCATCTGTGCTGCTGAAGCTGCATGTAACTTTCTTCAAAACTGGGCTTCCTGTCCTTGATCCTCTCTCTTACTCTCTTTTTAAGGGAGGGAGATGGTCAGCTAGTTTGTGTGTTTCCTGAGTAGGTATTGCTTGAAAGGAGAAGCAGAAGACAGAGCCAAATGAAAATGGGTCTTCAGAAACAAGGCTGATGAGAGGATGTCACCAGAGAACTCAACTGGTTTAAATACAGTGTTGCTGATTTCTGTTCTGGAGTTTACTGTTGCAGGTTTGTGCTTGGCATTAGCAATTACCTGAACACCTTCCAGCTTGGCTGGAGACCAGGTACTTCTTCAAATCTTGTTGGAAGCATGGCAGCATGTCTCAGGGAGCTTTGGAGGGCCAGTGGTGTAGAATGCATGCACTAGTTGAGGTGTTTCAGCAAGCCTGTGTTCTTGCAGGCAAGTACTGAACAGTTTGAGTCAGATTGGTCCAATTAAGTGGAATTTAGCAAGCAGGTAAGTAGTTTGCAGGAAGTTGGAGAGTTAGCTCCCATTTGTTACTTGTGGTCCAAAATGTTTGATTCACCTCAGGCAGTGGAAGATCCACAGGTTTTATACTGCTGGGTCAGTGGATGGATGGATGGAACTGTTGAGAAGAAAAGAATGTTCTGCAAGGAATCTGTATTTTAAGCTTGAAATAGATTTCTAGGATTGTTTTGGGGGGAAAACTGATGTTTCTTTAAAAGTGGATTACATTGTTTCAAATTTAGTTTTTGACTGTCTTAGCTTGGAAGAAAGTTTGGCTCAAAAATGACTCCGTGTGCAGAAGGATCTGCAATAAGATGAATGGATAAGAAGAAACTTGGTCTTATTGTTTTATGTTACACTCACTAAAAGAACTTTTAATTTGAGAGAGAACTTTTCACTATACTTTGTATTTCAAACATACTATTTTCCTGGATTCTCTGTTCTGTTAAATCTTCCTAAGAACTTGTATGGTATGTGCAGCTTGAAGAAAACCGGATGTAACTGACTTCAGATTTCTTGATCTTAAATTTTAGTACATAAATTGCATAACTAAGTGAGTTGGCTGCTGTAGGATGGTTTTAGTTTAGGAATAAACTATGATGCCTTGTTGGACTTCAGATGCCTCTGTTGCAGCAATGAGAATTTTTTTTCCTTTTTCCCTTTTTTGGACTGATAAGCCAGGAGCCTTACTCCTGGCTCTGCACTTGTGTGCTTCATCTAATGTACATATACATTTGTAACAAAAAGCTGCAAAGCAGCACTGGTTTGTTCCACAAAACAGAGGGAATTGGGAAGCTGAGTTGGAAGATTCTCTTTCTTCTTCTTCCTTTTTTTTTTTTTTTTTGCCCCCTCTCCCTCCTCTTTACAAGAAGTTACTTTAAATAGGGAGCTGTTCAGCAGGTTGCAACTAGAATTCTATAATAAGATCTCTGTTCACTCTCCCTACTTTTTCACATGCAAAGTTGTGGCTGTAATTATATGACAGCTGCCCTCTTGGCTGACATGCAGCAGATTGAACTGGGGATCTCCAGAGCTAAAAGTGTGAGCTGCTACTCTCTGAGCTAAAGCTCTATAGCTGGAGGCTGTAATGATCTATATCCTTCATGACTGAGTGTAGAAGGGAGCTGCAAAAAGCACTTGCTGAGTTATGGTGCATACAGGGTACTTACTGTGTACATGGTCACTTCCCAGGTGTACTGGAAGCTTTTTTTGAGTGGTTTGTGATAATTGTACAAACTGTTGTCAACTCATGGGTGCTTTAAAATGATGATCTGTTTTGAAGCCTTTATACCTTAAAAAACTTTAGTAGCCTGTTAGTCAGGCACAGACATTTGTTGCTGTATGTGTAAGTTGTGTAGAGCTCGAGGTGCCCTGATGTTACTGAAGTCCTTCAACTCTAATGCAATGTAAGTAATTGTTACCAGTATTGAATGCAGTATGAAAAACTCTACACTGCCAATGGTGTTCAGACAAGTTTGCCTTTGTGCTTTGCCATGACAATAGGTTTTTCACAGATGGCACCATGGGAGCTTTGTGAAAGCAAAGGAAGGAGAAACTGGAATTGCTGGAATCTCTCCTGCTTCTTCAGGACCAGGAAAATCTGAGCAGTGCCAAAGTTTGTTAGGCTGAGGAAAAGTGAGGAGAAGCAGAACCATATGGAGCTTCATGAGTGGTGTCAGCCGTGGGTAGCTTCTGCAACCGGTGTTGTGGGAGAGGGGAAGTGTGTTACAAGTTGAGATATTAATTTTGAACTTCACGAAACATTAATTTTTGAACCCTTAACACCTCTTTTCCCCACATCCCCAAACAAACAACAACAAAAAACAAAAAAATACAAAAAAAACCCAACAAAAAAAACCCCCAAAAAACCCCAACAAAAACCCTCAAAACCATAACAACACCAACAAAACCCCAAACCAAATAGGATAGGCATCTGCTAGCTTTAAATATGGCAAAGTAAGCATTCCTATCGATATGCACAGTTCAAAACCAAGCTGATCTTCTCACATCGAAAAAATAGAAAAAAGGAAATATGTGAGGGGTGCAATTAAATGTTAAATAAAATATAAACTGAGACAGTCTTTCAGACCTCAAACACTTAAGTTAGTGCCAGTCCAGTGTTTCAGAAACTTACTTGATACTGTATATATTATCAGCAGGGACATTGCCTGCTGTAAATTAAGATAATCTCCGTATATGTTAGGCCATATCCTAATACACAAGTCTGACCATACTCAGTCATAGTTTAGTAAACACCCTCCATCCCAGTTGCATCCTCCACTGCCTTTCTTAGCATTATTTCATGCAGACAGAGTTAATATAAAGACACCTGTAACATGGCCTAACAAATTCTTATTTCCTCACCTCTCATTCCTGTCCTGTGCCACCATCATCCCATTGGTTTTGGGGGTGCAGCCATTGGCAGGACTGTGCTGTAACATACATTACTTACCTGCTGTGGGTTAGAAGCCCCGTTCCTCCACATATGTGAAATGACCCAGGCTACAGTGATCTAGTCCGTGGTGCTGCCTTGCAAGCAGCAGTGTCAGGGAAGAGATGTTTTGCAGGAGGGGCAGAGGAAATTTCTTACGTTTGTGCTACTCCTGAGGCATCTTATGAGACTTTCTGTATCAGGCAATCACACCAGTCTCAGGGCTTGGTTCCCTGCTCCCTGTCCTATCACTCCTTACAGAGAAGTGGGATGAGGATTCTTCCACTTCCCGTGGGAGCCTGTTCCACAGCCTAATAGACTTTTCTGTCAGGAAACATTTCTTAATTGGGCTTTAATCATGGGTATCAGACTGCTGGTCCCTGGGATGACCTTAGCCTGCATCAATACCAGTGCCTTCCTTGCATGTGCTGCCTAGAGCCTGCTCCTCCTTTTCCTGTGGCATTTATTGCAGGCCTCTTTCAACTTCGGCACCTGTACCTTGGCTCAGACTCCATGGTCCTTAGCGCTGCTGTTGGAGGCTGTTGCAGAAGTTGAGATCTGGCAGCCCACATCAAGGGCCTGACTTGTGATCCGAGAGGGACTTATCATCTGAGTCCGTTTTCAAGAATCCAGGCTGCTGGCAAGTGAGGAAATGCACACTGAAGCAGCATTTGTGTGTGTCTCTACCTTGGATAGAGCCAAGTCCAAGGGATCTGTTACAGTACAGCTATCCCATGACCTAATTGTGTTGCTGTCAAATCCAGAAGTGTGGGTAAGACTCCAATGTATTCCTGCAATCAGTTTAATCCAGGGCTTTTGATTTCTTTTACATGACAGAGTTTGTGCTGTCGATGTTGAAGCAGCAAGGAAGAGCAACCCAGCCAAGCTGTTCGTCTGTGAGACTGTGGAAATACCAACCATGAGGCTCAGCAATGTCACTCTCTCTGCAGTGTATCCAATTTGGCAGGTGTGGGTGAAGAGTCTGCCTTGCTAGCTCCTCAAGGAGGGGCTCTTCCAAGGCTGGTGGCACTTAGGGATGTTGTGGTGGCTGGCTGTGAGCAGATGGACAGGTTTCCTGGGGAGAACAGCACGCACCCAGAGTCCCAGCCCTGGTATGCACTATAGTATAGAGGCACTAGAAGACTTCACTCTGCAGCACATGGCTGTTGTTTTGCCCACGTGGACTTCATGAAAACATTTGATACTTTTCAGTATCTCTTCTCTTTGTTGCTGAACCTCCTCACTTTCTTGCATTCCCTTTCCAAGGTGGGATGAGTAGAGCACGTTTCAGTGCTGCAGAGGCAAATGTATCCTTGACTTGCATCGTATTATTATGAAATTGACACTATTTTCTAGTAGGTTTCTAGTACAGTCAGTACTCTCCTATCTGCTCCTAGAATTTTGGTAGACCTTGTTATGTGATGTCTTTTTAAAGAATGGATGTAATTACTCCAGAACCAGGGGGTGTATGAACTGTTTGGACAATGACCCATTAAACTGTTCACAACCAGAATGGTTGTGACACCAGAGATGTGAAGTAGCTTTCTTACTGTTTCTCTTGATCTCCTTCTCTGTGCCCAACATGTACCCTCTGTATCCTCATCCTGCCTCTGTGTCCTCCAGTTCATGTCCTGGCTCCCTTCTGCTCCTCACTGCTCTGCCAGTGAGTTTTTTCTCTGGTATCCCCACACAGTTCTTACTCCTCACCAGCTGTGGGTTCCTATCCTCCTTAATCCTCAGAGGTCTTTGTCCACCTTTCATTGGTGCTTTGCCATTGTTGGTTCTTCTGCAAGCTCTACCTTTCCTGACTACTGCCCACTTCACAAGGGAGAGCTTTTTGCTTTTCTCCATTCCCATGGGAGAAATAAAACTTCTGTCTTGTCTAGAGGTGCATAAAACATGGCCACATTGTCACCAGATTTTTGGTTAGTTTGTGTCTTCTTTGACTCAGCTCATCTCTTCCCTGTTAACCACATATGAAGTATGCCTTTTCCCTTTGTTTTCATGGGATTTGCGTGCAGTGTCTTGCTCCCCTGGGACTAAGTGTCATGCCTGTTGAATCTGAGGTTGTTTTCAGCAGTTCCTGCTGCTGCTTCTGAGCTACTTGTTCAGTTGTGCCAGTGCAGCTGAATGTGCTGCTGCACATTGAACTGGATCAGGGAATTGATCTGGATTAAAATAGCCAAGGTGGAGAGGAAAGCTGCTTAACCCAGCGATTTCCTCAAAGAAATACTTGAAAAGCTAGAGTTTAAGAGCACTTTGACTTGATAGCCCTTTGACTAACAACCCCCTGGTACAGAAATCCCTTGTTTAAATGTAGAGTTGCTGCCTCCGCCCTTCAAACCCTCCTCCCGAGCTATTAAACACCAGCAGCCACCTGCTTCAGGCTTAGAGCAGCTGCTGCAGGTTAAGATGTGCTGTGCAGCCACTCCAGGATGCATGGGACATGATACTGTTTGGAAGGGATGAGGACCCCCTGGAGTAAAAATGGGCGTGTGTCAAAGTGTGCAAAATCATCCTTTCATGGAACATCACACACTGAGACAAAGCTTTGTGCTTTTTTATCGTGATCACTGCTCTGGTTTCACCCTGAGCCTTATTAATGTTCCAGGATGTTGCTGTGTCACTAAGTGTGGAACACACAGCATACCTTCATGCTGGCTCGAAACGTTGAAAATGCTTCCCTCTGCCCTTCTCTGTGGGACGCATTTAACCTGCCCCATCCCTCCTGAGATGCTCGAGTGGAGTCCTGTCTGGTAACACTGCTCCTGCTCTTCCCCTTGGCTTTCTCGTACCCTTCCCTGCCTGATCTGTTCATGTGCTCCCAACTTTATGCTGTCCAGGGTTTAATTTTTGTTTAAGATCTTCGTTCCTTTAATGACAGCGGGGACTGAAGGCTGTTCTCTGTGGGGGCTGTGGTGCGTGGCTGTGTTTGAGGTAATGAGACTTGATGAAAACCTCTTGTTACTGTGGCAAGATTTCTTCCTTCTCTGTGTTTAAGAAGAAGGGGGGGGGGGAGGAGAAAAAGAAAAAGTGGCAGACCCTGCTGGGTATGTTAATATATTTTTAATGGCTTCCATGTGGCTAGCTGAGGACTTATTTGTCCAGCCTGCGAGAAAAGGGTGGCAGCACGTTATTCTTGTGCACCTTTGAGCTTAGCTGGGAGTTGGAATGGGAGAGAGGGAGGATTGAGTGAAAATTTCACAGAAATCCTGTTGATAAAAATGAAATCTGCTCGAGATGGAGGGGATTGGCAGCAAGAGAAAGATTGGATCCCAGATACCTCCTCCCCTCCCCCTCCCCAAATCTTCCTTTTTTTTCTGGAATATTCCACTGTCTGCAATCATCAAGAGAGCTACTGTCTCAGACTATGGTATTTCTACCAGTGGTGAGGGGAGAGATTTTTCCAAAACAATTGCTGTATTTCTGCAGAGGAATATTTTTGAGAAACAAAAGGGTTTATGCTATGGTAGCAAGCTGGGGAAGGGAGGGGGCTGGCAGGGATGCAGGGCGGGTGCTGGGCATTTTCCCCTTCCAGCCTTAATATGCCAGTTAAGCTGCAGGCAGGATGAGGCTGGTGGTCTGAGCTGGCTGCCTGGGGTGATGGGGTTTTGTTCCTTTCCTGTTCCAAAGGCATGCAGAGCACTGCTGGGATTGAGGGGCAGCCAGGCTAGGGCAGCTGTGGGTTCTGGGGGTCAGGAGCCTGGTGCAGTAGGTCAGAGCAGAGATGTGCTTGATGGGGCTGTGAGGAGAGTGAGAGCTGCCGGTGAAACATTAATGCTGCGTAGCCCTGGTGAGAGGGGGAGAGAGCAAACAGCAAGGAGCCCTGGCACTTGGTGTGTGCTGATTAGATGGAACTGCCAGGAGAGAATGGTGCTCATTACACCTTGGCAGATTGGCTGGAAGGGTTTTGGTATGGTCAGGTACAATGGATTGAGTCCACGCCCAGCCAACTCCTGGTGCAGGAGGGTTGGGGGGGCAGTGACATCTCTCTCTGTCCTTGTATTCTCATTCTTACAAAATCCCAGTCAAGGGTGATGTAACCCTAGGGCAGGAAGGACTGAAAATCAGGCAGACACCAAACTAGGGTCTTCCCTGCTGCCAGCAACTTGTTGTTCCTCAAGAAACAGCTACTGTGCCAGCTCTGTATTTCCCCTGTATTCAGTGACAAGCTCATCTCTCAATGTCCACTTACAGGAGATCTGTCCACCTTGTGTTGTACCCAGGCGGCTTGGCAGGCCCTTCTCCAAGTAAAGAAGCCAATACATGTGAGGCATCTCTTGTCAAAGCCATAAAGGCATGCTAGCATCTCTTGAGGCAGGTGCATGGCTGGGGTCACTGCTGGGAGGATGTCAGGAAGTAATTTTCTTGAGTTACTGCCCAGTCCTGGAGTAGCGTGTGTGAATTGGCAACAGCCCTTGCCTGGCTTCTTGTTTCTGAGTGGCTGGAAAACGTCCCACAGCAGATATGCCTCTTCTTGGTGGCAACTTCTCTGGGTGTTCCCAAGGCAGCATCCCTACAGGGTCAAAGCTGTATTTTTGGGGGAAAATTAAGAATTTGATGTCTATTTAATTTTGGAGCCAAGAAATAGTGCTAGACTGGCAACTCTTGGGATATCCTTTGTAGCCTGCCCCTGCCAACGTACCAGATTGCTGACTCCCAGCCAAACTGGCCCCTCTGATTTTTAAGTCTCACAAAAACAGTTTGTGGGAGATTTCTCTGAGGATACTGTAAATTTCTTTGTGTTGCAGAAGACTGGAAGCACATATGGTGAGTTACTGATATCTGTCTGAAAGGACAACAACTTGTTAGTCTGCCCTGACTCAATTGCTTGGCTAATCTGACCATACCCTTATTTAGATTGAAGTTAACTTTCAGCTGATTTAGTAAAAATAGGTTTAGTAGTGAAGCAGGCAAATCAGGGATACATTTGCATTCTGTATAAATCTGTCCATATGGGTGTTTTATGTCATTTTACCCACCTGCTTAAAGTGCTTCAGCTTGCCTCTCCTGTGTGCCCCTCTGCAGGCAAGACCTAGTTTTTGGTGAGTGTCCACTGCTTCCTTAACCCACTTTTCCAGCTGGGCTGAAGTTGCTGACGGCATCATCACTTACCCAGGAGCATGAGTGAATGCGAATTGGCACAAAATAAAAACCGGGGACCCACCAGGCTCCCAGCCCTGTAAATTCTGGGTTGTTGAAGTCGTACTTTGCTTGAGTAGCCAACAATAACAGTTGGCTAATACAGTGATATATTATTATTTTTACTCAAACCTCTTCCACTGATAGTAAGTATGCTTATAAAAAAATGGAAGGATTTTGTTTCTGTCCTTGAGCGTGCTTTCTAGTGTTAGGTCTAGATTAGTTTTACAGATGACCCAAAGGGAATGTTCTGAACTAGGCTTGTACCAGTTTATCTCCCCAATTCACCCCATCACAATGGATTTTAAAAATGGTACTGTCATCAAGCCTGATATATCTAAGGCTGCAATAAAAAGTAATGTGTGCTCTGTGTTTTAATTTTTTGGAGGCCTTAGAGAACTGCTACTGAGCTATAATGGATGTTTCTGTGAGCTCTAATACTTTAATTGTAGGTAAAAGAATTTTGCCTTTCTGCAGCTTAAAACAACTCAATAAATACAAGTCTTCAGGAGATACAATTTTCTTGGCCCGCTGATTCTCATGGTCTTTCAGTCTAGGAAAAACTTTCATTGCTGGATGGGCAAGATAGGTGAGGTAAAGGAAACGGCCAGATTTTTTGTCTTGGCATTTTTATGTTGTATGTTTTAAAAAATACCATGCCAAACTGCAACAAAAACCAAATTGCAAAGTCACATGCACATATCTATTTTTAATTTTAAAGATTGTTGTAAGGTTGTCTTTAACAATCTCTGCCACAGGCCTCTAGCTGTACCATACCGTCTTCTAAGGTGTGTTTCCATAGCCCTGATTTTCTGTAGGCACCAGGCTGTACAACATGGTCTTCCTGCTTTCTAGTTGTTTACTGAGGACAGTGGTTTCCGTAAGATGAGGCCATCGGGGAAGGTCTCAGAAGATCACGGAGTATCTTGCTGGTGTTGCATGTATGTAAAAAGTGGGCATGTTATTTCCTGAGGGGGAAGGAGGGGTGAAAGGACTTTAATTCCCTTATGCAGGAAGGTGTGCACACAAGGCTGGGGGAAGGCAGCTGCCGTAGGTGCCCGTTAGGCTAGTGAGGATGTCCTGGGGAAGTGGCAGTGGGGTTTGTTCATTAATTCAGGAACACTTCACCCCAAGCTCACCCCCTTGCCTTTCCTCTCCCTTCCTTAGCCCTTCCCCCTCCTCGGGAATCTGCGTTGGGGGAATTGGGAATTGCAGCCTGTGAACTGCACCCAGCAGCTCGTGGTGGCAGTTGTGGCTGCTGCTAAATCAGCCAGCTGAGCACCTGCTGTCTCCTGCTAAGGGAACTGAGCAGGCAGCTATTTGTTGTTAAAGTGACATTGTCAGAATAAAAATCCTGTTTTAACCAGGCTCTTCCTTGCATTCCTGAATAAAGCACTGGATTACTAAATGAAATTAAATTTAAGAAATCACATTGGTCTCCCATTTTTAGCCAGAGGGAATGGCCTTGAGCATCAGGTATGAATTACCTACACACCCTGCAACCACAACTTCATGTGCTGAGGTCGATAAATTGACTTCCATGCAGCTTATTAGGTGGGGCTCTTTCAGATGTGACCTTGTTAAAACCTGAAGTCCTCTCTGGATGATGGCAATCCCATGACAGTTTCCTTAAGTATAGGGGAGGGTGTTGTTGCAGTGTCCTTGACAAAATATCTTTTTTCCCCAGAATATCTGCCAAGAGAGGCATGGGCCAGTCATTCACTGAGCTTTAGACATTACTGCAGCATGTTGCTGAGTGAACAGATTCTGCTGAGGGGCATCAAAGGCAGATATTGGCCTCATGCTAGTATAAGGGCTAAGGCTCTTCCCTGAACTGGTAGTTGTGTACTACACTTGATTACGTTGTTTTGTTGGGGAGATTCCTGTTTTTCATTAAAAAAAAAAACAAACAACGCAGCTTTCTCAAGCCAGCTGTTATATCATTTCATAACCTCAGACTGTTTCCTTCCCTGCTTCTGACCTTTTAGTTCATTTTTGTCGTGCTTCAGAGCTGCTTCCTTCTCTGTCTCCTCTTGAACTTCCTACCTCCATTCTTCATGTGCTTGGCACATACCAGTGTTGAAATGCCTGGGTGCTCAGATGGGAGTTTAAAACTGCTGTGAGATATTCAGTATGTGGAATACGAGACTGGCTTGCCACAGACACACAGGAAGGAGAAAGGAGTGACCCAGCATCCCAGGCTGAGGTGTGAGCTAGCGCCTGCTCTTCTCTCCCCTGCCTCTTAGCCTCCTGAGAAAGTTGAAGGTTTCTGCTAGAGCGTCAGATCTCTACTCCTGCTTATCTTCCAGTGTTCTTTCCTGGCTCTTTTCATCCTTGCTCAGACCATCTCGGGTGGCACAAAGTAGAGAACAGGCCTTTGTTCCTGGTACTGGCTCTTTTGTCAGGAGGGAAGGAGGAGCACTGTGGTTTGGGCACTGTCCCTGGCTTTGGTTCCCCTGTTCAGATGCTCTGCTGTCTGCAAAATGGGGCTGTTGCAGCCCACAGGGCTGGGGGATGTGCCTGCTTACAGACTGCAAAGCACTCGACAGTGGGAGAAGGGAGGACTGTGGATTGACAGCTGCAGAGCTGCCCCTGCCCTGCAGTAGCAAAGTGGAATTGGCACCTTGGGCTTCGCTGGGAAACAAGAGGGCAAGAGCTAATAAAAGATCAGTTTCTAATCTTCTGTTTTGGGGGAAATGCTGAGCAGCAGCAGAAGTGCTGGAGCTGCTGATCTACAGATTGCTGTGGCTTGGCTTAGTCTTGTTTCACGTTATAATGATTTTCTATGAGCTTGTGTGTGTGTGTGTGTGTTTGTGTTAATGAAGGCTTTGGTTCAGTACAAGCTGTTACCACTGGACTACAATTTCTTGGTTTTTTTTCACAAGTAAGTGAATTTTCCCAATGTCCTACCTCTCTGTATGCACACACATGCACATGTGCGTGCATTTGGGGATTGTTCAGGATGGAAAGTGCAGTGGAAATGTAAAATACTGTAATTATGTGCAGTGTTCATTTCTATTTTTGCTCTGCAGTCAGCTTGGCAAGGGGAACTCTGTGTCTGGGCAGTCTCATATCTGATCTGATCTATTTGTCTGTGCTTTTTTGCATTGCGGTTTACAGCCCTGCAATTGAAACCTTCAAGATTACCTAAAGATGAAATGAGAGTGTGCTTCCACTGAGCTTTGTAAAGGCCATTTCTTCTAGTGCAAAATAATGGGCCTAAATGAGTTGACAGTGCTCCTTTTAAATCCACCACTTGGTTCCTGAGGGGGCGGGGGCGAGGACGTAATGTATAGGTCTTACAGGAATAAAGGCAGTGTTTTGTGCTCCCCTGCGGCTCTGCAGCAGTAGCTCACTGACTGACCCTATTAGCAGAGCTGTGCTGTCAGCGCAGGCCAGTCCGCTGTGCGCACGGGGAGCTGAGCTGAACAAATAGCACCAAGTTAGGGGCTCCGACAGGGCTACGGCACAGACTGCCACATGGGGAAAGAAGGGATGCTCCTTCATAGCTCAGTTGTGAAAAAATACCCGAGCCTCTCCTCTCTGGTTCATTTAAAGGTGCAGCTGTGGGAGTGGCAGGTCTGAGGAGTTCCAGTACAGGCAGTGCCTTGCAGTGCTGTAGAAGAGCAGGTGGGGGTACCAGAGGGGTGCGTTTCTCTGTGAGCCACAGCTGAGCACATGCACCAGCATTGCTCTTGAAGAAGCTGCAAGGAGTACTGGAAAGTGTTACGGATGAGAGGTAGAGCCGAGGTCTTGATCAATCGATTGTTAAAGATCCCACTCCACTTCTCACAAGATGAGGGGACAGTAACCTCAGTGTCCTGGCCAAATTCCAGTTCATTACTTTCTGCCTGTCTAAAATTTCCCCTTTCCCTCCCCCTGCCATTTATGCTGGAGAAGTTATCATTTGCTTCCTCTCCTAATGACTCAAGGGTAATGCTGCTGGCACACAACTGCTGCTTTATTTCATCCTGGTGATGAGGGAGTGATCCCTGTGGTTTGGGGTCTTTGAGCTGGAAGAGGTGCTATGGAAACACAAAGATGCTTGGAGTGTACACATATATACAAAGGCACTGTTGGCTACCGTTCCCTTCAGCTGCCGTTTCGGAACAGGTAAACAGGTTTTCCAGCTGCATCTTCCAGCTGAATCCAGATCACAAATGTATGTGTGTGTCTTCAGTGTGTGTGTGCGCGCAAGCCTGTCTCTTCCCCCCCTCCCCTTTCGTCTTGGAACAAGAAGAATGTGTCAAGCCCTCTGGCTGCAATCCAGGACTCTCCGTGGAACTATAAATCGACCCGTCAGGGAGGGGGAAAGAGATTAACGTTGGCCGTCTTCATTAGTGAGTCCCCAGAGGAAACCGGGTCTGCCATGAGCCGTGAATGAGACCAGCTGAGAGAGGAGGGGGAGAGCTTGCGGTTTTTATCACTGCCTCCCTGGAGGAGTGGAGGAAAAGAGTGTGATAGGGATGGGAGGATGTAAAATGAAGGAAGCTAGAGCTTTCCAGCACATCACTCGCTCCCTCATTGGTGGGCAGGTAGCTGTTTGCTGCTCCTCCGCGCCAATCCCTGACCCGTGAGCCCATGTGTGTGGCTGGAGTACTTGGCATGCTAATTGGGAGCAGAGAGGAGCAAGCCCAGTGGCAGTGCAATGCCCTGCCATGCTAAACAAGTGCCAGTAATTGCATTCAAGGTACTTTCATTATGTCAGATTTTTCACAGAACCAGAAAAGTGCATTTATCACGAGGCAGCATAATTCTTCCTGGGCATTGCTTGGGGGGGGTGTGTGCTTAATTCCCTGCCCCCTCTGCCTCACAGAAAGATGAAAGTAATTTTTGCCTTTTTTCCATTCTCAGTTGCACACAGATTTTTACAAATAGCTTCTTTGAGCTTCAAACAACAATCTCTTTCTTCCTCGTACTGTTTATTGCGTATGTTTGCACTGCAGGCTCATGCAAACACATGCATGCACTAATGCACACGTGTGCTAATCGTTGTTTTTCCAGGCTGACAGAGGATATGGAGGCTGCAACTGCAGCTGGTAATGTTTCAGGATCCCTTGTAAAGTCCCTGAGAGCCTGGATTCTGGTGATGCTCCTACCAGTAAAATCTGGTTTAAGCTGGTAGTTGTCTTTCCCCCCCCTGCTTCTTGCAGTGAGTGACGCAGGCTCAACAGCTCCAGATAGTGATGCTCTTTTTTCACCAAGCAGGCATCGCACATCGTGGCAACACCAGCTATGCATGCACACTGTTCTACCAGGGTACCCAGCAGTGACCTGAGGGGACCAGGGAGAGGGAGGCCTCCTGTCTGTGCCCATGTGGTCTGTGTCACCTCTGCAGCATGACAAGAGAAGCAATTAGTGTCAGTTGTGGTGGCGGTTCTTACTGATGGAGACACAGACCTGGCTAAGATGTGAACTGAGACATCATACATCTTCGCACTCTGCCTCCCTGTGGGTCTCCGGGGTGGGGAAGTCACACTTGGGAGCAAGGGAGCTCCTGGGAAATACCAGTGCCTGCAGCCACTCCAGTTTCTGGAGGTACAAGTGACCTTTGCAGGTGATTGGAGTTTACCAATCTTCATGGCAGAAATCTCTGCTAAAACTTGCTGTTCTCTTCTCCCTGTCCTCTCATTGCCATATTTTTGTTCTCTTGCTGTTTTCCCCTTAGACATCTGACTGCCCTCAATACCAGCACAGCTTCCCGTGTTTGCTTTACCTTGATATCCACAGTCCTTTGTAAAATATGGTGCAAGGCTTAGCTTTTGCTTTCACACATGCCACCAGAGCTTAGACACCTTTGGTGTGGAATTTGTCAGCTTCTTGAAATTGCTTTTTGACTAGCCTCTGCAACACAACTGTGACTTGTACTTCCAGGCAGTTAGTATTTACTAAGTGATGCTCCTTGGTAGTAAGTAAAAGTAATGCCATGTTTCTGATATTGATAGATTTTTAAAAAAAATATTTTGTTAGGACCAACCCATAGCCTATAGTCCCTAGCTTAGGTGTTCACAGGCAGAACTGGACAAACAGATAATGGTTCAAACAGAAATGTGGACAGGAAGGAGAGCAGAAAGCTGGAGCAGAGGAGCTGCTGTTTACATGAAAGGAGAGCACTCCTGGCACTAAAAAGTGGCATTTCAGGTGAGTCAGCCCCAGACTTTGTCTAAAAGCCAGGAGTCCTGCTGCTTTCTAGTTCCCTTTTACAGCTCTCGCTGTTCCCAGCTGAGGAGCACACACTGACATTTTGCCATACCTTGGAAGGAGAAGAAATAAATGATGATGAGTAGAAGGGTAACTGCACTATGGTGTGTCGTAACACACCACCAGCTACGGTGTCACTAATGAACAAGCTGGTGGATGAGTTATTTACTCCATGGTCTGGAGGGAAGAAGCCACCTTTGCTGATGCCCACCTCTGAGTAGTGTGAGAGCTCTGCATCAAGAATAGTATATCATCTGCAGGAGCAAAATCCTGCTTTTCCTTGTGCAGCTGGATGCCCTTTGGAAAGCTCCAGTTCAAGCCTGATCTTCCTTAGCTTGTGGTATGGCCTGAGGTGTTTCAATCTGTGAGGCAACCTGCTGCCAGCTGAGACGGAGGTCTCTGCTCCTGTGGGACCTGTGTCCTGGTGGAAGAGTGGAGGAGGCAAGAGGGGAATGCAGCCTGCTGTGGGGGAAAAGTGCTGCAGTAGATTAAAGCAGCTGCTGAGGGACTCCTCCAGTGAAGCTTGAAATCAGATTGTTTGACAGACATCGTGTTAGAAGCACCTGGCTGGTTCTGTTTGCCCCACAGCTCCCTACCTCAGAGAGAAAACAAGGATTTTCATTGCTCCAGAATTGCTTTACTCTTTGCTCTTCCCTTCCTTTGCTGTGCACCAGAGGGTAGATTGCCGGCCTGCAGTGAGCCACTGGTGTCTGCTGGAGGTGGAGGGTGGTAGAAGGGTTTGGGAACCCCTCACCCCCAATGGCATCCCCTTGTCTGAGAGACAGAGAGCTTGTGGAAACATGGGTTGGTTTAGTGTGATTTTATTTTTTTTCCCAGCTCTGATTTTTGTTCTGCCTCATTTGCATATTGTGGGTTTTTTTCCAAGCCTCTGCATCTCCTTTTTGCTTTTTTTTTTTTAAATTATCTTCTCTCTGCTAAAGATTGCTCCCTAACTCTCAAATGTCCCTCCCCCGCCTCACTCCCCCCCATCCCCCCCTGCATTTTTCTTTCATCCTTTGTTCTTGATTGCTTGTGCCCGGGAGCAAAGAAAGGAAAAGGAAAGGATACCATCTTTCTGTGAAATACAGGAGAGAGAAATAGGCAGGCAAGCAAAGTTGTCAGCCTGACAGAGTGAGATTGAATCCATCCCAGGAACACGTTGCACACCTTGAACATGGGATTGGCCTTCTCCATTATGCTTGCCATGCCATGCCATGCGGCTCTGGTGCTGCCAGCCCTGGATGGGACTCTTCCCTGCAGAAATCTGCTGGGAAGATTGGCATCTGCAGATTTGGCATCTGCTGCCCCAGAGGGGCAAAAACCCTCCTGCTGTGTTTGGGTCGGTTGCTAACACGGTCGGTCTGCTCCTGGTCCTGGTCCTGCTGTGAATCTGCCGTGTCTTTCTCGCACAGGAGTGTAGGGGTAATCATCTGAAATGTGTGTGCATGCTGGTTGATGCATCACATCTTGTCTCTCCTTCCATCTCCTCTCCCCCTGCATCAGCAGCGCTGCCATAATCTCTCAAAATCAACAGGCCATTACAGTCTGATGTAACTCAATGAGTACTCTGAGACAGAAATCCTGCAGTGTACTTAAAAACCCTAATGCAGAAACACAGTGCTGTCTTGCATTCTCCTTCCACCTCGTTTCCTGGTTTCTAATGTAAAATGAGCATTGTTTCTATGTCTGCACATAGGGATTTTTAGCAGAGCTAGGCTTCAACCAGCTTTTTATTCCCTTTCAGCTCCTGGAATCTCAAATATAGAATCTGATCTTCCCCCCCTCCAAACGTCTCGATTTTTCATTACCTTTTAGGAGCAGTGACTTCTAGCTTGTGCCCTGGGAGAGTGGAGGTCACAGAAACCTGTCAGAGGCCCTCTGTTTCACCTGTCTTTGCCTGTCTAGCCTGTCCCTCAGCAGTGGAACATGCATTTTTGTTGATCAGACCCCGTGGATGGGCCGTTCGGGTAAAGATGAGCCATGCTGGGTTTTGTGCAAGCAGAAGTGTCTTTCCCTAGAAGATCTTTATGTTAAATGTAGCCTTATATTTCAATCCTCCTTCTTAGTCCCCTCCCCTGAGTTTTTGTTGTAAGCCACATTTCTGCCCCAGAAAACTCTTGATCTTTAATCCTTATTGGGGAGGGACATCTACTTTCCTGATGTTTGTAGGTTATTCCTGTTTTATGTAGGACTCTTATGCATCTGAGACCTAGGTTGCAGGCTGATGCAGTGGGGTAGCACAAACTTCAGTGTCAAATACCACAGAACTGGATTTTTCATTATTTTGGTTACATAAGAGAAACATAAATGATGGATGAATTTGAGTGAGGTGTTGGCTGGATAGACCATGTCTGCTGTCAGTGGTTCTTCCAAGTCTCTTACCATGGCATCTTGCTGGATCATCATCGTGTCGGGTGTCATGGTTCATGTGTTGCTGCATGGTTTGCTTTATGCCCATGGTAAATGCCAGAGACACTGCCCCACTGTTGGGCCCACTGACCCGTTCAGTCTGATACCCTGTCTTGGGCACTGGAGCTGGCTGTGATGCCAGAGCTGACGCCAAGTGTCCTTGGAAAGTGAAGAACTATTCCAGTGTGGGTAATTTGGAGCAATGACACTAAGAGAGAAGCTGCTTCTTTGTGTCTCTGTCAGTTGGCTTTCATACACTTCGAAATGTGAGGGTCTGCACTAGTTTATAACTGATTTTTTGTCTGATACCACTGTGGATATTATTGTTATCTTTGCAAAAGTCTAATTGAATTAAGATACTGGCCAGTCTGTCTTCTGGACTGTCAAAGGAACTCCATGTGCTTCTATCCTGTGGCTGCAGAGACTGCAATTTGGCAAGACCTCCTTCTGGGTGGTGCCTGCATCTAGGAAATTTCACTTGTCCTCCATGTCCAAGTATCCAGGGAGCCTCCTGCCAGAACTGTAGGTGCTGGAGACAAAAATGCGAGATCCCCCTGTTCATACTTACCCCATACATCTAGCTAATGTGCTTTATAGCTTATAATCTACTGGTTCCAGTCAAAGCATTACAGCTGCTTGAGCAGTTTGAGCTTCCCTTTTCCTTTACTTTCTCTTCACGCCATACCTTGCACTCCTTTGGAGACAGCAGCTTATTTCCTGGTTTGCTATAAAATCTCTTCTCTGGTACAAAAAGCTCCTGTACAGCTGTGTGACTTTGGAAGGCACTTGCTGACCATTTTCTCATTTCTCTCTCACGTGTCTCATTTAATCTGAAAACACTTCCTTTTCCCTCTCTTTGCCCCTCTTAGTTTTTCTTCCCCTTGCATTGTAGATATGAACACTTGAGCCAGTTGGGAATATTGATTAAATGTGGGGTTTTTTGCTCTTTTGGAAAGTGTTAGTTTAAACACTAGTAAGTGTTTGTCTAAGATGCAGCATTTCATACAAGTTTCACAGGGAAAGGAATGTGGTGTTGTCCGGCTGCCCAGAATATCCCCTAGCCTGCCAGCACAAAGGCTGTCCTCCGAGCTAGAGCAAAGCCTTTGCCCCTGATGGGATAGGGTGGTGGGCAGAGAGGTTTTTTCATGGCTGTCTTTTATGAAATGGATCCTGCTTCCCAGTCACACCCAGAAACAGCAAGTGGGGAAGTGGCTTTGGAAACTGGCTTTCTCACCAGCAGCCAGAATCCTGCTGTGAGGATGTCATTCTGTGAGGAGTGGGAGGAGAAGCTTGTTTTGGTTTGTGTTTTGTTTCTTTAAGGCTTTGAACAGGTGTGTCACCTGCTGCAGTCTAATTAAGGCATTCTTATGTCTGTTTGGCTTTGAAAGCTGGTTCGCTGTAAGCTTTTCCTGGAAAATGCCTTCAAAAGATGTTGGAAGGCAAAAGGGCAGGATTGGGTGTCAAGTTATGAACCAGGAACTTGTTGATATGATGTACTAAATAGTTGTTTCTCAAGATGCAGGTCCTGGCAGTGCTGTGGCTGCAGTATCATTTAGAACATGTGCAGTTCAGGGAAAGGGGAGAAGATAGGCTATCCTACTGGAGGGACGATGCTGGATGAAGACTCGACTTGCTGCGGTTCAAACCCAAGTCTGCATCTGCTGATGATGTTGTTTAGCTTCTCTGCACCTCCAGAAGAGAATATGCTGGAGGGCTTCCCTTTGTAAGCTCTAGCTGTGGGCATCTGATGAGGAAGGCAGGAATTAGGCTTGAACCCCTTCTGACTGAGCTGGGGGAAAGGAAGCAGATGGAAGAACCTGAATGAAAGCGGGCTTGCACTTACTCGGTGCTGTTCACCATTTGGAGTTGAAATCTATGACCTGGAGATGGAGCAATATTGGCATTTGGGTTGCAGGTGTCAGGTTGTTCATAAGGGCATGGCTTTGTGATAGGCTGACGTAGACAGAGATCAGCACAGTTACCAAATGGAATGGACCCAGTTGTCTCCCACATTCCTTGTTACTGCTGCAAGTATGGTGTGGTAAACTAGCCAAGTAAAGACAACGTTTTTCAGCCAGATCTAGTCAGGGAAATGTGCTGGGGGAAAAGAGGCAGGAGGGGCTTCTTTGCCCCCTCAGCAGAAGTAAGGACTTGGATTTCCTTGACGTGTTATCTGACAACTTGTTTTCAGCTCATTTAGCTAACTCGTCTGCTTCCTGCCGTTGCCCTCTCCTGTTATCCCCGTTTAATAGTACTTCCCAGCTTTATGAGGGTGTGATAAGGCTATCGCAGGCTGAGAAGTGATCCGATGAAACGCGTGTGTGTGTATACATGTGCGAGAGGGAGAGAGACCTAAGAATAATTTCTGCTGTCAAAACCTCTGCGGGGCAAGAAACGGCATTGGCAAGGGCTGCTGACAGGCGGGAACGGGATGCCTTGGCATGGCCAGGTCCGTGCAGAGCCTTCCAAGCCTGCCGGCCCCTTGTGTTGTGCTGACTGTGCGTGACTCAGCCGAGCACTCGCCTCGGTGGCATTTCGCAGTTTGTCTGTAACACAATAGCACTGGAGCGCTGCCGCCCATCCATTCTGAAACTAAAGGGGGTGGCAGCAATGGGCAGAAACCTATTGATTGCTCTGTAAATCAGAAGGCTAAAGGAAAAAGCCCGATTCCCAGGAAAATTGCAGGTCTCTCACCTGCTGCAGGCAGAAGAGTCGTTCTGCCACCTCTTCTGGGCATGTACAATATTAGCACTTAACTCTCTTGTGTACAGGACCACTGATAGTCTGGAGTCTAAGATCAGTGCTAGTTCTTTCCATGTTTTGTGCAGGCAAATGATTAGATTTCAGCAGGGGTGGATTAGGTCAGATAATGGTGCTAGAGGGTTCAGCCTTGCTTATAAAGGAATCCCGAAGAGAAGCAGGACAAGTAGACTATTGGAGCTCGCGTGAGCTGGTGTAGAAGAGGCAGAACTTGATGCCTCTGCTTTTTGGATTGATGCCTGTTTTTGCAGCAGAAAACAAAGATCTGTGACATAGAATTATCCCTCTTCCTTTTGCCAGCAGTGGGTTCTGCCCCAAAGACACCTGGCTTTGGGAATGGTAAACTGGAAAATTTAGCTGGTGTCATGTCTGTGAAAGGAAGCAACTCCAGGAAGAGCAAAGGTGCTGCTCAGAGGTGGGATGTGACTGGGTTAATGTGGGACAGAGACAAATGTCAATGCCAGGGCTGAAGAATGCAGCGGAGTTAGAGATTTGGGGGAGATGATGAATTGCTGGGTAGAAGATGGACAGATGGAAAGAGATTTTGGAAGAGGTCCCAAGACTGCCCCATTTAGTACATTTGGGAGAGTCATCGTTCTGCTCATCAGGCATATGTTTTGGGAATGGGCCAGGGGAGTTTTCAACAGAATCAAAATCACAATCTTAGCTTTCTTTTCTTTAAAAAACAAACCCCCCCAACAAAACAAAATACGCCCCCTCCCCCCCCCAAAAAAACCAAACCAAAAAACCAAAAACAACCAAAAAACATGGGAGGGGGAAGGGGGGAAGAAAAGAAACAAAAAACCCCATCAACCGAAAAAAATCCCCAAACCAGACTCATTATTATATTCATCGAGAAGCTTTTTAGAAATAAATAAAAACCTAACCTGTTTACTGTTAGTATATCTTAGTTTTCTTACCCAAGTATAAAAAGGAGTTTCACATAGATTCAGGACAGATGTAGAGGCAACTTGGGAAAAGTGGAATGACAGGAAATTATGTTGGTCACAACTGAAATGTTCAGCACAACCAAAGCACTTGAGCTAGTGAACCTTTTTTACAGCCCATGTTGCCCCTGTGCCACAGACTGTTAATTTTCTCTTACCCGGAGCAGATGGAGAAAACCCCTGGGGATGGGATTTTTCTCTTGTGACTGGAGAAAAGTTTCTGTGCACTCTGGAGAGAGAAGAGTCACACCTCTTGCTTTCCTGTGTATGGGTTAGCAGGAAAGCTCCATGAGGATCATGGCTATACTGGATCCGTGTTTGCTTAAGGTGCTGAGGGATGCTGAGGTCAGACAAGCTTCCTCTGCTGCAGTGGGGAGCTGCTATAATAACTGCTCTTTCTGCTGTTACGGGCCACACAAGGATGAGATATTTATTAGGCTAATGAGGAAATTATAATTCAAAGCTTTAGGATGAACAAAAAAAGAAATGTATGTTAGCTCCCAACTGGTAATGGTTGTAGGATCAGAGTCGCAGAATTCTTGAATTTCTAAGTTTTCCCAAGTGACCAGTGCTTGGATGCAGCTATGTATGAGTATGTGGTTATATTCTTAAACGTAGAAATGTATGTATGCATCGTGGTCATAATACAGAAAATGAGGAGAAAAGCAACCGTACCTCATTTCCTGCCTTTTTATATGTCAATTCCCATTCATAAAGCACAGAGAAGGGGTATTTTTGTTTCCTAGGGAGATACTTTTCTTCTCCCTACTTAAAAGGAAATGCAGAAAGCTTTGGTCATGCATTTAAATGCAGCTGGGTTTGGTTTGTGTGCAGAGGTCTAAGTGTGCATTAGGACATGACCTGCCTAGTGTACCTGTTTTGTATCACCTCTGTATACAGAGAGGGGGTTTTGTGTAAATTATATCGATCTGCTATCCAAAGGCAGTTTTGGATTACAGTTTATCTGGGCTGGATTCAAATCCTCAAGGAGAAATACTCTTTAATCATTCAAGCTGGATGCTGCCCGAGTTTTGGAATCTTGCAAATATGTTGGCATTTATGTAATAAACACAAACCTTAAGAGTGTTTCTTTTCCTTGAGGAGCTCTTGACTTCATAAGCTTTTATTGTGAGCTGGTTGTTAGGGCTGAGAATTTGCCACTGACTCCCTCTCCCCACCCCAAAACAAACAAATAAATAGAACCATATGTAGTTGACTTCATCCTCCAAACAGGCTCTTTGGCTACTTCCCTATGAAATCAGCAGGGTTTTTTTTTTCCTTCAAGTTTTGAGACATGCCAGACCACTAAGGCTATGGGGAGAAGGAAGATGTTAGCCCTAGTGATGACTCTTAAGTCAGCTGTCAGCTCAGTCCGAAGTATCAGTCATTTTCCCATCCCTAAAGTCACTGCAACATGTTTTTCTTGCCTTGTTCTCTGTGTGAAATGAGTTACTGTAGCAAAAGGGTTTTAAAGACATTCTTTGTTGTTTGGGTTGAGGTTTGTGGGGTTTTTGGTTTGGTTTTTTTTTTTTTTGGTCCAAAATAGAAGCATTTAATCATCTTTTTAATCACAGTTTCAATGTACAGCCAAACAACTTTTTTTTTTTCCAGTGGCTGTTTCTGGTTTAGACTTGACATAAGTCTATTTCAGTTGGTCAGTGCTGTGATCCAATTCAGACTATGAAGTAGCCCAGGTACAGATCAGCCTGATTCTGCATTCTATTCCATACGATACTACTGACTTGCCATATGGCCTTTGCTCAGTCACTTGTAAATTTATCTTTTATTTCCATTATCCTGAAATCAGGGTAGCTCCTGCTTGTTTAATATAGTTGATATTGGTAGAAGAATCTTAATATTAGAGAAGAGGGGACACACCTGGTGACCTAGCAGAATTAGGATGAAGAGCATGAAGGGGCAGAAAGGGACCAGTGACAGGAAAAAAGGGAAGTTTAGACTTAGAGGTGCTGATGGGAGGCTGGTGTTGAACTGCAGGAATGGGAAGAATTATTCAAAAAGTGAGAGGAAAGAAGATGCTGCAGATCAAAGAGGGAAAGGAAGTGGAGCACAAATGAAAGCAGTGATTTGGAGAAAGGTGGGTTAAGTCAAGGAGTTGGAAGAAAGCAAAGGGATGGAATAAGGAAAAGGGTTTGTTCGGTTCACTTAGCTTTGTAAATTACCTGATTTGTACTTTTGAGACATTACCCTTATGTTTCTAAACTTAGGGCAAAATGAGGCTTGCTTTTTTTTTTTTTTTAAGCATCTGAACACTCTAGATGATCACATTAAATAATTTGGAGTAGGAAGATCTCTAAAGTTTGCTCTTCAAGATCATAATGGTATCTGATAGCACCCTCCTTTCCCTAGAAAATAGTCCCTTGAACTGTTGTGTTAATGGCTTGGCACAGCCCCCTGCCAATTTGTCCTGCTGGCTTTCAGATTATTGTCCTGTGTTGTAGAGGACAGCTTCTAACATGTAAAGCATTTAAAACATCAACAAAAAGTAGCTACAGAAAGTTTGTTGTCTGTGGATTTTTTGTCTTTCTTTGCTGTTTTAGAGAGTAATGTGCCTGATTTAAAGCTGTGCCCAATAACGCCTTTGGCCTTATTTGGTTGTTCTCGATGGTGGTTGTCCCCTTTCCCCTGCTACCAAGTCTGTGTGTGAGGAAGGACTGGTGAGAAGGGATGCAGCAGGGATGGTTTGTGATGACTTGTTTTGGGAAATACGAGCGGGATTGCCCAAGCAGGGTTGAAATGCAGGGGGGGCTGGGGAGTGCTGCTGTTCCTATTGTTCTGCCAGACTGTGTGATTCAGCCACAAAGCAGCTGGTTCTCAAAATTAATGTTTAAAACTTCCCATTTTGAAAAATACTGGTTTAAAATAAAATGAAGCACAACAAGAAACATTAAGACTGATACTTTGAAACTACCTGAAGGCAGATGGATCACTTGAAAATTCTCCCAGTAAAAATATTTCTATTTTCTCTCAATGAAACAGGATGTTAAAGTGTAACCTTGGGTCTCGAATAAGCTTCTGGAGTGACTAATTAGGCAGTGGAAAAGCAGAGAAATCACCTCACCTCTGACCGCAGCACTAGTTAAGAAAGTTGTGGAAAATATGGGCAACCACTGCAATCCTGAATTGCAAAAAGGGGTGGAGATGGAGCAGCTGCCTTCCCCAGGGCTCTGGTAGGTGTTGCATTGACTAGCAGCAGCCATAACCATTCCTGCTAAGATTAATAAGGAGGAGAGACTCATTCCTTAATGCACAATTGTCACTCATGGGAGCCAGGGGAGACTTGCTGGGTATCCTGGTGCTGCCCATCACCACTGGCACAGAATGGGGCAGGTGCCCTGCCCTGTCAGTGGCATTGGAGGACACAGGGGAGTGTGGTGTCCTGGGCAGGATGGACCAAAGGCGCTGCCAGATGTGGCTCCTGCGTTAAGCTCTTATGTCCTCCTTCACTGTTGGCTCATCTCCTTCAGATGGTGACAGCACTGTGGAATCTTCCAGGAGCCACAACATTTCCCTTGAAAGTTGGGACAGCAAGGGAAGAAGCAGGGGAAAAGGTTGTGGGTTTTTTCAAATCTTGTTTAGGCTTTTGTTTGCCTGCGTTTTTCCCCCCTGGAGAGTGCCCAGTTCACTATTTCAGGCTGGTCTTTGCCTTTGAGAAATTCCTATGAAACAATCAGACGATTTGAGGGTATGTGAGATGCTTCAGTATTTTGAGTCCTAATCACTTAGGTGAAAAAGAATAAGTAAATTATATATTGAACTGCTAACTGGTGCTGAGGCCTGGTGGTTTCCATGGCAACAGGGCTGGAAATAGCTGCCTGTGACGTCACCAGCAGGCACAGGTAGATCCGAATCCTGTTGTTGCTGTTTCCTCCTGAAGAAGTGAGTGCGGCAGGCACAAACACCTTGACACTGCAGTTCACATATGCAAATATCCCTGCTAGCCCGGTGGTACCTGTCCATCACCAGGGTACCTGGAGCTCACTGCGGGCACAGCAGAAGTATCTGGGCCCTCTTGCAGGCACTGAGGGGGACCAGATCCCCCCACCCCACACCTCTCTGCATGGGCCACACTGGGGTGCAGAGCCACAGCGTGAGACTTTTCAGCCCCATGTCCAGGGTGAGGGGCTGAGGTCTTCTCCTCCAGCAGCTGGTGATGCCCCAGTTGCCCAAGCTGCTCCTCTAATTCATCTTACAGCTGCAGTATTGCACGTGAGAGGGGAGAGATTTCTAAACAGCTCGGACACCATTTCTTCTTTCTGGAGATGGATAGAAGACCTGGTAGGTTTAGGTTTGGTTTTGATTTGGTTGTTTTTGCTTGGTTTGGGATTTTTTGGTAATTTGGTTGATGTAGGTTTTGATTTTGCTGTTTTCTGGAGGATTTGGTTTTATTTTCCCTTTCTCTTTTATTTTTGAGATGCCAGGAATGCAAACTCTGATCTTTTCTGGCATTGCTGAAGGACAAGTGGGAGGTGTAAATGAATCTATGAATGTGAATGTTTAAAATGTTAATTAAAGGGGTGAATGTGGTGAATCTTTAACAAAGGCCTTTTCTACTTAAAATATTAATTACTTGTTGAAGTAAATACATCTTAAGCAAAACAAACAACCAGTCTGATTCAGCAGGGTTATTTGATTATCCTGGCAGAGTCAAGAATTAGAGGTTCTGCCTGAAGCCTCTTTCACTGCACTGTAGGTACAGGAGTGTCACAGTCCTGTGTGACAGGGATTGACCCACACTGGAGCCTTGTTAGACACAAGCAAGGTGGATGTGAGAGTAAGTCACAGTTTAGCTGTGGAATGAAATATCCTTTAGCCAGCAACAACAACCCCCCCCACCCCTCACCCCACTGATCTGATTACCTAGCTCCACGCATGATCAAAATCCAGTAGATGTGATACTTCCATCCATGTGTTTTCTGGTGTTTGTGTTCAATTTCGTTTTAGCTGTCCCAAGCGATTGCATTTCCAGTGTTTTCCTGAGAAGATAAGACCTTATGTCTCCTGTTAAGGTGATCTGTCCTCTTTTCCCCATGCAGAATGGTCAGGTTGTGTTGAATACTCAGGTGGAACTGAATGATCCTTTTTAGTTTGTGCCTCTAGAGCTTTGTAGACAGTTCGGGTCCTGGTTCATTGGCCATTGCTTAGTGAGATCTCCTACTTAGTCTTTGTGTTTGTAAATAATTTCTGGTTCTTGATAATGCACTTGTTGCTCTTCTGCAACCTTCTATTTTATCATGAGGTTTTTTTGAGCAGATTTAGCCCAGAGTTAAATACTAGCTCTCTGGTATTGGTTGCAACCAAAATAATTTGAGGCTTGTCAGCTCTAGAGACTGCTAATAATACAGTAAGCACATGTAGCAAGTGCATCTATTTGCTTCCAGCAGTGCCCACCTGTACACAGAAGTAGCTCTGTCACAGCATTCTCCTCCAGGAGACTGCATCCTACACCTCCTGTGCCTGTGTCACTGCAATGGCTCTGAGTACCAAACGCTGATGGTTCAGGTGTGATGGCTGCTTCTCTCAGGAAGGGTCTCATATTGTCTCTTCCCTTTGGTAAAAACAGATGCCTTCTGGCAATGGTTTACATGTAAATGTAAATGCTTATCTGTTGTGCAAGCATAAGAACATGCAGAGTTTATAAGGAGAAAAATGACATGGGGCAATAGACAGGCAGTTTTACTGGGTGCTGTGGCTTGCAGAGTGTTGTTTGCAGATAGGGCACTGCACCGACTGCCTATTATGCTTCACAGGCCATCAGTGACCTATGGACTACAGTTTAGGTGATGCTGTCCTAGGGCCTTATCTATACTAGAAAAAGGAAGACAAATGATGCATAGTTTATCGTTTTGTTGTAAAGCTAAATGACATTGTGGAAGGGTTTGGGGTTTTTTAATGTCAGGAGCCGATTCTTGTGTGTGCTGCAGCTGTGTTTCTGCTGCCAGAGGTGAAATAACTGTCCTGATTTCATCAGTGTAGATGCAGATAAATGTATTTGGAGCTACAGAAGACTCCTACCTTTATAATGTAATTCTTTTTGGAAGCATCTCCAAGTATTACTAGCTCCTTTTCTCTTGCTTTAATGGACTTTAAGCCATTCATATTATTATGGCTTCCAAGGGTTTTTTTCGTCCAAATTGGTTTGTAGACAGTGCCCCAAGAAATGAATAGATACGAATACAAAAAATATGAAGATCTCCAAAACCTTACTGACAAAAGGGAAACCTTACAAGGCATTCCAGTGCTGCTGTTTTGAGTTAGCTGTGCTACCACTAGTGATGAGGCACAGGAGTGTGAGATCACCTGTGGCTTGTTAGAGGCAACATCAGAATTTAGAACTGAACACCTACTGCTCAAGGCTTTTGAACAGTCATGAAAACCTGGTTTTTGTTTAGCCACCTTAGTCTTAGCTGAGGATTTAGAAGATGTTTTTCCTACTTAGACATGCAGTGATTATGTATGGTATGCTTGAACGACTACAATCAGCATTTCTGTCTTAAGGTACCTGCTGCTATTAACACTTGCAGTGCTCCTCATGGTTTCTAACACCTTCTGTCCTTTATGCATCTGTCTTTCAGAAAGTGAAACCTTGGGCCAAAAATCAGCACAGTTTTGTCATATAGCCATACTGATAGGACAAGAAAGAGTAGCACTGCTCAGTGTTCCCATCAGAGTAGTTGGCAAATGCATCTGTCAGGAAGGATTTAGTGATGGGTGTTAAGATAATGAGCCACAGGGAGGTGGACTATGACTTTTCACTCCTTGCCATCTCTACTTTTCTCCCAGTTCACAAGGTCTTCAGAAAAAGGAAAAGCTGTTACTATTGCTGATTGCTCAACTCTTCCAGAGTTCTTGATCTCTGCAGAAGCTGTGTAATACCCGTGCAGTGGTATTGCTTGGGAAGGATGAAAACCATGAAGATAGGGGTTTATTGTCTTTAAACCTGAGGCTTGCTCAGGTTTTGGTGGCTGCAATCTCCAAAATTAGGTGGTTTGTGTTTGGATTTAGGATATTCTCAATCAGGCCTACTGGGGAGGAACCACTGTTTATGCACCCTAAAGTAACTGCTTTGTCTTTCCTCTGCCACAGAGTGGATGGAAGGAGAAACAGGACCTCAAGCAGGGCTCAGGAGTGAGAGGTGGGTGGGGGATGATCTTCAGGGAATCAGTCTGGCAGCTGGAAGGAGTTGGGCCCCATTTAAAATGGCTGCTGCCGCATTTAAGGGGCCATTTTAAGTGCCTGTTATCCTACTCTTGCTTAGGGCTGTAATTTGAATGAATGTGAAGCCAACAAAAATGTTAGATTCCAATACAAATCTGTTCTGATTTGGGGATTCATCTGAGTCCCAACAATGTGTAAAGTACTGCAGAATGAGAGGTGATACATTGTGGAAATGTAAGATGTGAATTTTATATTTATTACTGACTTGGCAGGGTGCTTTTCACATCACCATTCTGGTACAATTTTGATTAGATTTTTATGCTGAGCATCGGAGAAACACTGCTCGTGTGTACGTAATTCTCTTTTCCTATTGTGCATCCCTTCTCTGATAAGGAGAACTCTGTGCTGATGAGACAGGGTTGACAGTCATTGCACTGTAATGGTACAGTTCAGACAGTGCCAGTAAAAACTTCCTCTGCCAGTGTGGAGGATGTGTGTTGACACAGAGCAGAGTGCCACTAGCAGTGGGAAAACAGGTAAGTTTCTATCTTGCCCAGCTGAACTCTGCAAGAGTTTGTAAGGGTGATGGTTGTTTCTGTCATCTTGCTGTGTACGGGGGAACCTGTTCAATGGTCCTCAGTCCATGTGTTGATCTCATTTGTCATAAATTGTTGTCTTTTAATGGATTTTGTTTACTCCCAGCATGTTCTGTCTCTGAACTAGCATTGAAAGCAGGTAAAATTCATCTGCAGATGGAATGCTATCTGTTCTCTCGCAGGTATTTGTTTGCTTTAGATGGGAAAACATCAGGGAAATACCCTTCTCTGCAGACTACCTTATAGAGTCAGGGTTTTGGGGCAGGGGTAAATCTGATGTGTATATTTATATTTAGTTATTTATGCAACCCTTGTCTTTTGTATAGAGCTTTTTACAAGCTGGTGCATGTATTTCACCTTGCATTGTGTCAAAACTAGTCAAAACTAGTACCGTCCCCATTTTATAGCTTAATAAAGAACTGTGTTGTGTGGTTTGAGACGGTGCAGAAAGTCTGCATTAAAACTGGGAACTAAACCCAGACTTCTCAGATTCTTGGTTCAGTGTCCAATACTCAGGAAGAATGAGGAAGAAGGCAGGATGACTTTTGTGCTTATTTAAAGATACATTTACATATTTTTATGTTGAATCGGCCTGTGGAGATGAACAGCTTCAATGTAGCATTTTTCACTAGGATAATTGTCTTGAGAAGGGATTTAGGAGGAGGAAAATGTAGGGGTTTTTTGCATCTTCACCGCAAACTGCATTGCAATTGTACTGCAGGAATGCACTTGGCGTGTGGTATTTGGTGGAATCAAGATTTGACTCAGTGTGATAATGACAGAGCAAAACATATGAACAGACAATAGCCAGCAAGTTTATTTACCACAGTAAGATTATAAATTGTCACCTGGGCTATAGTAGTTTGACTCTGTGATCTTTCTTCATTGCAGTAAGTAGTTAAATGTTTGCCTAAACTTGATTGCTTGATTCAGTGTTACTGTGACTCAGCTGGCAAATGGTAACTTGTTAATTATGGTAACAATTACTTATTTCTGTGTTTGTAGTTCTTGAACTGATTTTGGTGGATAACCATTGTCAATGGAAGGCAAGTGAAAGGAAAAGCCTGGGATTTACCTGGATGTAACCACTGTTCTCTGGATAGTCTGGATAGAAGCAGATCTGCTTGTAGAGCTGATGGTAAAATGAAATGGAAAAAGTTTTGTCTGTGTCTATATTGCTGGCCTACTGAAATAAATCTGTCACCCTCATCTGAGCTGTGAATTTTTATATTCAGAACTTTGGCTGCAAATGGACAAAGCTGAAGGCGGTGTTATATAGGTTAGTGTGTTATTCCCTATCCTCCCACAGCTGGAAGACTGACTCTTTGTGGAAAAGGTGGAGAGCCTTCCCCTTGTTGAGAACCAAGCTGGGCTTTTGGGCAGCCACACATCGGTCCACAGCTTCACGTTATCCAACAGTGATGCGTCAAGTCAGGTGGCTCCAGCCTATGCAAAATGAACTTGTGATCTGTACCCTGCCCTTGGGCTGCAGATCTTCTACCCAGGGTCTAAAACCTTAAAATAGCCTACATTCAGGGTCTACCTCTCCAGGAGGAAGCTTTGCTTTCAGTGTAAAACCACTGGGCACTTATGCTCGCTGATGCAAGGAAGCTGGCATGCAGTACGCTGGGGTGTGAGTTTATGGCTCCCCCGCTGTTCTTGACTCTTCTGTGTGGGCATTTTTCATATGCAGTTAAGAGCTGAGCTGCTTCCTCTGGCAGTGCTGAGTAAGAGTGGCTACAGCATGAGTCGGTGTGCAGTGCCCAGTGTGCCGTCCGCTCACAGCCCAGCTGATCGCTCCCTTCCCAGGGTGAACAAGCCCTTGGGGAATGTTTGGATTTTACAGGAGGCCGTGCAGGATCAGAGCAGCAGCAAGGTGATGGGGTGGGACTGTGGAGCTGTGAGACCTGCAGGGATGCACATGCCATACCAGACACAGCTGGGACGTGTCGGGTTTAAGTGTGTCCCGGTCAAGGCAGGAACATCGGTGATGCAAGTGGAGAGTGCCTGTGTGGGGATGGGGACATCGTTCTGCAGAGCCAGAAGCCAGGGGAGCCTCCGGATCACGCTGGGGGCAGGTCGTACCGGTGGGACCTTGCCTCTCCCCTGCCTCTGCCCCACGCCGGCCCTGGCAGAGCCCACGGGGAGGCCGACGGTGCTCGGCGGAGGAAGGAGGGGAGCAAATGCTTCCCGCGGTGGAGCACGAGCTGGCATCCGAGCAGCCTCACCTCTGCCCCACTGGCTCTCACCGGCCCTTCCTGGCTGCCTGCCGCCTCTCTGCAGCTGCCAGCCCCCCGCCCGCCGGCAGGCACCGCATCCCCTGCCGGGGCTGGGAGCAGGGAGGAGAGGGGTGGGCTGCTGAGAGGAGCAGCTCCCTCGGGCCCCGGTCCACCCCAGCAGAGCGGCGGGCTGCTCCCCGGCTCCCCGTGTCAAGCGCGTGTTTAAGCTTGTGCTAGTCTCCTGGACACCTTCCCGGTGAGTTTTCCAGAGAATGACTACAGATGAAATGCAATTAGACACAGATGGAGGGGGGGTGGGGGAGGGGTGGGAGATGAGCCGAGTTTGAAAATGGGGGGAGGGGAACGATTGATTGCGAGGCCGTGAGGCAGGACCGGCATGTGCGGCAGAGATGAGTGCGAGGATCAGAGGTCCCCGCTGGGAAACGCTCGCTGGGCTGGGGCCGGGAACCTGAGGAGGTCTCTGTGCTCCCAGCTGCTGCTGCCGCCGCTGTTGTGGTTGTTGGAGAGCCAGAGGGAAGCAGCAGGCGTGTCTCAGGGATGATTAATCATGTATGGCAGCAGTGAGGAAGGAGGACGCGGTGCGCACACGGAGACCAGCACCTCCCCTAGCCCTGCGCGCCTTTGGCTCGCTGACAGCGATCTCTTCTGCTCGGAAAACCAGTCCCAGAGGAGGGCAGCCAGAGGGGAACCGTGTTTTGCCTGAGCCAAGAGACTGCTTCTTACCCACCCCATCCTGCGGGAACTTTGAGACTTGAGGAACTTAAATCTCCTGGGTCTAGAGAAGAATGAAAAAAAAAGTGAAAGCAGGGAGTTGAACTAGTCCAGGTGGGAGGAGAGGCAGACCTGACTGAAGGTTTAATTAGTGAGGAGAATGGAAAAAATAAAAGTAGGTTTGGCAACGGCAGGCTGCAAGTGCTTCCCAGTTGGAGAGGTGGGGACAGGGCACAAACCAGTCCAGATTGTTGTTGTAGTTCTCTCTTTGCCTCAGGACTTGTGAGCTGCCTCTCCTTCCACGCTCTGGCAATACCTGAAGGGGAAAAAAACACCAACAAATAAAAACATAATTTGGCTTTCTTTTGGGGAAAATGTTTTGGGAAAGCATTTGATTTTAAATCTCCAGGATCTGATTTTTATTGCTGTAAAGAAAAGCTTAAGAAATAGGAACCTGCCTTTTTTTCTGTGTGTGTGTATATGTGATTTTTTGCAAGGTCAGAGCCCCGCACAAAGTGAGAACCAGAAAGTGAGATTATCAAAAACTTCCAGAGAAGGAGGTATGGCTAAACCAGCACAACTGGCAGGCCTGCAACGTTTTACCAGGCTCTCCAGTCCAATGGCCATTACCTGCAGTGATCTGCACACAAATCTTCCCCTTTTAATTTCTCCTGCAAGTAGCGGAAAGTGTCCCCTTTTCTCTACATCCCTCATCAAAGATAAGGCAGTATTCTTCCCACTATAATTTACCCTTTAACCTCAAAGACTCCCCTTTCACAGTCTGTAACAGTTCTTTTTGAGAGCTTTGCACTGAAGGAAGGTGTTTGATTGTATTATCCTACCCCTATTTCCCTCTGCTCAAGGTTTGCTCAGATACCTTTGACTACAGTGCTGTCTTCTGTCACTGAGGTGGGATTGCTGAGCTATTTTTGTAAGGCTGCTTGGACTCACTACCTTTATGTTTGCCCCTGCAAGTTTGCTAGAGTGTGTTATTGAATGCTTATAAACAGCTCCACATTTTCCACGTGCCACTTCCTCATGCAATGCAGAGCTGTGGCCAGAATCTAGAATGTACTAATTTCTTTATTTTTTCTCTTTTTTTTTTTCCTTAATTGTTCTAAATGTAGCTAAGTAGTACTTCACAAAGTTAAATATCATCACAAAATAAAAGAGGAGTAGGGCATAGATTGTTCAGAGGTGGGACTGAAATGGATTTCCAGGCAGAGTTAAGTTTGTTATGAAATGTATGCTGCAGAGCTATGGAAAGCTAGGCTACTATTGGGGAAATTGGAGGTACCTTTGTATGGTTGTTTTGGGATCCTTGGATTAAAAATAAAAAAAGCAATGTAGTTTTTCAAGCAGAATCGAAACACGTTGGTGGCATCAGAAGCTGACAAAACTGAGAGCTGGAATAAATACTTAATGCTCCTCCCTGTGAGACCTCTGCTCACAGCCAGTAGTCATGGAAAACAGGACAAAACAGATGTGGATGCCCCAGCAAGTGAATAGTACTGCCTCATTCATTGCTGTTTTGAAGTGAGATGTTTTCCTCTCCTCACCAATTTGCCAAGCTTCTTTTTTGTGGTTTCAGTGACCAGGGACAGTGGTGGGAAGAAGGTGCTGGAAGCAGCTGGTATGTTGCACCTACACCAGCTCAGCAGGTCTGATTTTGGGATCTGGGCAGAGCTCCTTTGCTGAGGATGTGTGGAGGGGTGTCTCTGCCTTGGCTGAAGGGCCCATCTACTTGTTTTGAACGGATGGACTGAGAACAGGTAGATGAGCAGGAGGGCATCCATAGGCTGGTACAACTCAGCTCTATTTGGAACTTTTCCTGAAACGCTTTCTCTAAGGGCGAGCAGCGAAGCGTGGAGCAGCTGGTGGTGTGTGGTGCCTTCTTCATCCACCAAGGGGCTGAAGGGAGTGGGGGTCATGCTGAGGCTTACCCCACAGTATATGTAGTTTAAGAGAGAGGAGGAAAACCAGGGATGAAAGGATGCAAACCAGGACAAGAGGATATGTATTTTTTGTTCACTCAGCTGGTGGATGGGAAGCAAGAGGAATGTGTTGCTAATTAACATGAACTATTGATCGTATTTGGACAGAGGTGATGCTGTGGAGGGGAGTAGCGTCCACCTTTGCGCTATTGGGCCATCCAGGGATTATTTAGTCCTTTTCCATTCAGGGGCCATTTTGGTGAGCCTTCCAGCTTTGTGTTGCCTTCCAGCAGCAGTGCCGGTGGCAGTGACAGGGTCCTTGGCCTCCTGGGGACTGTAGCTTGCAAGAGGGGGGTGGGCAGGACTCGCCCATCTCAGTTGGCACCCTGGGAGCCACCTGGTCCCCTCCCCTGCCAGGGGATGCTTTCTGACTGTGTAAGGGGAGCTTTTGGAGGAGCCAGGGGCTGGCTGCCAGGCTTCCTTTAATTCCCCCAGCTGGCAAACAGGAGGCCTGTGTCGGTTGCCGGGGCAATGGCGGGAAGCTGTGTTAGTTTAATGAAGCATTGGGAAGGCTGCTGTTTATTTCAGGGGAGCGGGGGCTCTCTCGTCTGCCAGGATGCTCTGCCGGGATGGAGGGGCGGCTGCCAAAGGACTCCTAGGCCACGACTGCCATGCTCTTCCCCTCGACTGCTGCCCTCAGTCCTTCCCAGGGTGCAGAGGCCAGTGTCGGGGCCATCCCTCAGCACAGCATGTCTGTCTCCTCCCCTTCCACTCATGAGCCCAGCATTTTCAGTGCCATGCTGTCAAACTTGTCCTCTTCCAAATGCGCCTGCTGTTTCCCTGGGAAGACCCCCAGTCCAACTTGTGTGTTGAGGACCCAGTCCTTGCGTCAGGCAGGGTGCTTCCCTCCCTGGATGTCCCTTCCCGTTCATTGCTTGCCTGGGGTACAGTGGTTACCTGATTTGGGTGTTGAAATTACTCCTTTATTTAAGCAAAGGAAGACTTGAAGCATCAATGTCTTCATAGTAAAGGTGACCTACAAAGGAGGGAGGTGAAGAATGAAGAGGGGGGAATGGGGAAAGTGCCTTGAGTTATGCCCCTTTTCTCGTGTCTCTTTTTGATTTAAAAGGGATCTAATGGGGGGCTTGGGTTTTTTTATCCTTCTTTGCTTCTTTTCTTCCCAGCGTGTTATTTCAAATACAAAAGGATTTCTGGTCTTGTTTAACCTCTAGGGGGGAGGGGGAATTCGATGTACAACTTGAGCACTAATAGGCTTATGACTATTCAGATAAAACTTCATTAACCGAGTGTTTAAAAAAATAAGCCTTATTCAGACCTGTTAAAAATCAAGAGAGTGTAAATGGGTGGGAACAAACAAATACTAGGTGGAGAGGTTGTCTCAAAGTTCAGTAAGCCGTGTCCATTTAATGAAAGGCTAAGAAAAAGCCTCAGGCCACAGACCAATGAATTTTCACACAAAAAAAGGTGAAATAAGACTATTGTCTTGCAAAGGAAAAAAAAAGGCCTTTTCATATGTGAAAAGAGAGATGTATTTGGTGAAGATACACGAATAGAAATGCACCTGATTTTTTTTTTTCCTTTTCTCCCCTCCCCCCCCCCCTTTTTTCTGGTTCCCATTTAAAATATCGTATAAACAAATACTGTCCTGGATGATGCTTCCTCAGCTGGTGTAGCAGAGCATCCCGTTGTCCTGCAGGAGCAGCTTTCCACGCCAGCCCTTGCAGGACCAAGTTCCCCTCTCCCCAAGCACAGTGGCACATTAGGTGTGCCCGTGCCCGGGGTGGCAGTGTCCCGCCGGGGTTTGCGGGCTGCCTGTGCCAGCCCTGC
>VXAX01004176.1:601-53036 GCA_013399835.1 Leptocoma aspasia
GGGGGGAGACGGAGGGAGGAGGAGCCGCCGCGATCCGGAGCCGCAGCCCCTACAAAAGCGTGCGTGTGTATGTGTGTGTGTCGGGGGTGGGGGACCGCTCCCGACACCCCGCTCCACGGCCGTGCACACGGGCACTCTTCCTCGTACAATGGAGGAAGAGCCTCCCTCCCTCTCTCCCTCGTTTCCTCTCTCCCTGTCCCCGCGGTAAAGCGAGGAGGGGGGGTGTTCTCGGCGCTGGGACCCCCGCGGGTGCCCTCCCGCCGCTCGGTGCCCGGGGAGGGGGTGCAGCGCCCCGGGGAGGCGGCCGGGGCGCCTCGCCCCTCCCGCGGCAGCCGGGGGTGGGTTGTTGTTGTGGCAAGTTTCTCCTCCTCTGACAGAAATGGCGTCAGTGGCAGCGAGTGTAGGGGAAGCCGCGGCGTGTGGGAGCCGAGGGGGGAAACAGCGGCCGAGGAAAGAGGGAAGGGGGTTAGCCGCGGGAGAAGGGGGGATCCGGGGAAGGCAAAGGGGAGTTTCGGGAGGAGCCCAGCGCCCCCACCCGATGTTTGGCTCCCCTCCCCCCGCCCGGTGCGAGCGGCTGGTGCGGTGCCTTAGCGCTTTGTTTTAAATTCCAGGTCCAGCCTCGGCCGCTCAGCCACGATCGAGGCTTTTACCGCAGCCTGAGCTCATCATGAAGGTAAAAGACTCGCTTGTGTGCCTGGGAGGGGAAAGGAGGGAGGGTTGCATGCAGAAATGCTGTCCTATCTGTCAGTCCATCTGTCCCGACCCCGGTGCGAGGCTCGGTGCTGGTGCAGATCCAGACTGCGGGCAGCTTCGCCCCCGCTGCCGTGTTTCGGTGCCTCGGCTCGTTTGCTGGTCGCGGGGCGGGCTTTGCTCCGCCGCGTTCTGCTGGGGGAAGCTGTAAGTTCCGCGAGCAGGGGCTGTTCTCCTTCAGAAACATTGTTTGTAGGAGAATAAGGACATGGCTGCCTGGGCTGAGCTTGCTTCATGGAGGAGCAGGGCACAGTCGCCCTGCTCCAGAAAGTAACGTTGTGGGGAAATGCTGGCTTTACAACGTTGTTTACTTGAATAGAGGGTAGATTTACTTACTTTCTATTCGTCAATAGGAGTTTTGTTGAATGAATAATCTTGATGTGAAAGGGGAGGGTGCATGTAAGAGATTCTCTGCAGTGAAATGATTGCTGTAAGGTGCGTAAAGATTTTCAAACAGGTTCTAATTTTCCTCTCGGTGCTGTGTAGTATTCATGTACCTCACTGTCATGCATTTTTCTTCTCTTAGACCTTTCTAGACTATTTATGTTTGGTATATTATGCAAGCTTTATAGAAAAAAAGATCGTTTCAGTGGAATAGAATGATTTCTTCTGTGTGGCCAAGAACTGTGTACCTAAAAGTAGTTTTTAACAACTGCGTTTGTTAGGGGTTTTTTTACCATTTTGCTGATATGTCTCGCTCAAACTGCCGTTTATGTTATCATCACCCCCATGTAATGGGGGTCCTGCTGGGCAGCAGTAAATCTCATTTAAAAATACTATAAAGCTTATAAAAAACAATTGTTACAAACCTGTGATGCATCAATTCTTTGGTACTTGTTAATAAAAAAGAGCAGTCTGTATGTGGGTTCTTCCACTAGGAGAGTTTTTGCCTACTGTCTGTGAATAAGTATTATGTAAAATGTGTACCCAGTACTATATTCGCTGCTGGAAATAGTAAATGAAATAGACTCTTTTAATTTCTAGATTGATCTGAGTTGCTGAGCAGCGAAGTCTTTCTGTGTAGCTGTTAAAGGTTTAGCATGTTTTTTTTTTACTTTGGTGACTTTATGACAGTATTTTTTAAAAATCATGTTTTAATTGCCCTCTCTATGATTTTTCTGTAGCAAGTGCTAAGATCTAAAATACTGCACACATCTGTCTTATTAAAAGTAAACTATTTATGAATTTACAACAACAAGCTGTTGAAGTTGTATGATCGGGAGCTTTCCAAATGTGGCTCATTGCCTGGTGGGGATACTGGAGATGGAAGCAAGATAAATAGGAGGCAGTATAGGGAGCTTTTTTCCCCAGAAGGAAAAAACACTTATTTAAATGACAGTTAAATTTACATACGTTTCTAATATTCTTTTTCAATGTAAACAAATCTTACAGTTACTATAGAGATTAGGTTCAGATACTGTGGTTTTAGAGCCATATTAATATGTAGATAGACAGTTTGGGAGCATGAGGAGGTCAGATCACAAGTAGAACGCAAAGTGTTCTGTGAAATAGCGATACAGATCCACTTCAGGCTGAATTGAATGTATAACAGATGATTAAATTTAAAGTAACAAATACAAAAACCTGTTAATAGACCTGTATTTTTTAAAAAAACCCTCACAGCTTACTTATTCTTCAGTAAGGTTTGCGCTACTATTGCATGTTTATTTTTAAAGTTAGGATAAATTCTGTCAGTGTTCAGGTGTTAAGTTTAAGTCTGTAATTTTTGCTCTCTGTGTGTGTGTAGTGTTAAACTTATATATGCTTGAGATAACTCCAGTACTTTATTTACTGTGCCCTGTAGTGTTAAGGAAGGTTAATCTGTAAGTCATTACTTTGAAGCTTTAGTTATTACGGGGAAACTTGTAACAGAATTGTGGTTCCAAAGGAATTTCTAAGATTCAACAACCTAACCAAGATTATAGGAGTGATACAGTGGATCAGTCCTTCTGGCTGGCTTAAATTTGTAATTTATTAGTTAAGCTTACAAGGATAAAAGCCAGTCCAATAAGAAGCAGTAAGGGAGAATGCTTAAGAGAATTATTAGCTTTCTGTTTGTATCACTTCAAGGTTACATTGACTATATTAGATCAAGATACTGTTTAAATATGACTGTATATTTCTGTGCATTTATTTTTTAAGTTATCCAAAGAGTGTGCCTCAAGGACACTTCAGCATATAGAGGATTTAATGCTTTAAGACCTAGTCTTGCTTAGAGTCTGCTGACTGCAGACTTGCTTCTGACTGCATGATTGAGGCCTGTGTTTTGATTTATGCCTTGGTTGTTTTTTCAAGTGCAGAGCATTGTGGATTCTGGTGCACAGAGCCTTAGCATTGGATTCCTTGTTGATATCTTTGTCTCTTTACGTGAACTTGAACAACTCATTTAGCTTTACTGACTCCTTTCCCCCACCTGTGTGGTATGGATAAAATGTTGATCTACACAATGATGTATATTTAGGAACAGCATCAACAGCTGTATTGACACAAAACTGTAAGTCACTCATGTTCTTGCATTTCGCAAGGCTTTGACACAAGAGAGGTATGCTGCCTGCTAAGAGATTACCAAAGCTGTTGGTATAATTGTTCTCCTTGTCATAACCCAACTTAATCCAAGGAAATGAAGTCCCTTGTATAGACCAGTAACTTTTAGCCTATTAAGTAGTCTTCCCATGGACTGCAAAGACCCTTTAAAAACAGACTTGAAATATGCCTTACAAGAAGTGTTCAAGTCTTAACAGAATTATGCTTGTTGTTGTGATGTTCTGCTAAATCAGATTTTTTTCCTGTGTTGATTGACCTCTGATAGTTAGTACAGTTGTGTAGATAATGGCTAGGATTGCTTGCATGTTGTGAAGTTTTTTTGTTGTTTAATTTAGCAGCTTTTGTATAAGACCTTTTGGCATTAAGTATGTGTCAGAAGAATGTAGAATCTGTTTGATGATTTAAAAACTAATTGCATACTGTCAAATTACTACGTACTAAGTAGGTAGCAATATATGTAAAAGCATTCTTATAGAGTGCTTTTTTTTAAACTCCAAAATCAGGAAATAAACTCCATGAAAGCAAAGTGCCTGCTTTTAAAGGGAGAAACACAAACTTGGTTTCACCAATGATTTGTACTGAGAACTGCTGCAAATGCTCATGAGATTCTTAATATGTGTCGTGGCATTTGTTTGATATATAAATATGTGAATGAAGGTAATATACTCACTGTAGTTAAAAAGTTCACTGCTGAGCGGGGATCAAAAGAGTTGATGTCCCAGAAGCTAGAGCAATGCTCTATGAATTAAGAGATCTGAAATGATTGTTTAAATGTTTTGGTACTATTTGTTGCACGTTTATGTTTTTCATTCTGTAAAGTACAAACCATTTAATGGTTGTTGATACTTCTCTCTGGTAATCTAGATGTTCCTGGGTGCTTGCTCAAAGTTGCCATGCTAACAAATTAAGAAAGCCGTGCCTATGGTTTATGGTAGACTTTTTGTTTTGGTTTGGTTTTAATTCACCCTGAATTTACATTTTTGTTTCAGTAGTCTGTCCTAGTGACCTCTCCAGCTACCCAGAGAGATCTCTGGTGCACACTGATGCTGTGTGCTTTCCTTAATGTGTGCCAGACCATTGCTCATATTCTCTGCCAGTATGGCTGAAGACAAAAGTGAAATATCTAGTAAACTTTTCAGCCACTAATTTCCAGCTTTGAGCATAAGTCAGTTGAAAATTCCATTGGTCTTATGCAGGCTGGAAACCAGTTGTGGAATGTAGTGACCTTTCACTTTCTGGTTAACTATCTGAATTACAGCAGAAATGGAGATTTCTAAAGGAAGAGTACCATTGGAATAGTTTTTGTGATGGAGGCAGGAGATCAGGTAAGTCTTAAGAGGTGGTTTTACTCTATAACTTGTTTTTACATTGTGAAAAATGATTTTCTTAAATTCTTTCCTGATGTTCCAGTTTGAACAAGTGATCAGAGGCGGTTACTGACTTCCTCATGCTTGCATAATTATGTAGAAAAGAAAGCAAACACCACTTGCACCAAGCAATTACAAGTCATGTTGGAATAATCTATGTTGTGTTGAAATTGTTTATTTGCACTTTTTAAATGCTTGCCTTCGTATGTTTTACAGTGGCTAAACAGCATGGAAGTCTTGAACTCAAATCTGCATGGGTAGTATGTGGCTGTTGAATAGTTGTATTGGTTTATAAGGGTACAAAGTTAATTAGACCACATAGTGGAAAAAAAGGCTGTCTTAGACTGAGAAGACTGAAGTTGTAATAAACTATGAGCCTTAGTGCAGTTAAGTTGCCTGTATTATTATGTTCAAAGTTGGTGAAGGATTTTTGGATCAATGCTCGCATAGCAACATAACTATTGTATGAGCATACTGTCTAAGAAAAATGTTAGTAGGCAGAATAATGAATGTGGATATCTTCACTGGAACACTTTGGGATGGTTATTCAGTTCACTTTGTAATCCAAAACAAGTATTGTATACATGCAGAGCAGAAGCGTGCTGTGATACACATTGCATGTCTGTTTTCAAAGAAATTCTGCATTGTAGTTGAAAAGCCCTTTGAAACAAAAAGCAAAGGTTTTGAGATATTAAGCTTTACAGTCACTATCAAATACTTAATCTGAATGCTTTGCTGATTGAGTAAACTGAAAAAATAGTGCTACCTTTGAGAAAGGTGGAAATGATACTACCGTCACAAATTGGTTTCAAATTTTTTGTTTAAATCATACAGATACACACATTTTCCTTAGAAACATATGCTTTTATCATAGGCTAAAGAATAAAAGGGAGTTTGAGGTGTCCTCATTGAAAAAGGTAACAAATTTTACAGAAAAACCTAGAGCTTAACTTTACTTGGCACCCTAACATGATACACAGCCATCCAAATGCTCGATTATTTATCAGTTCATACTTACTTGTAAGTAGTTAACCCACTTTCTGTTCACTACCTGTTGTGAAATGCAACAGTTGGATTCTCTGCATTTCTACTTAATAGGCTGTTCAGCTGTTTTTAGTGAAATGTACAAAGCTGAAAACCATGGATCTTGAGCTGTTTCTGCCTTAAATGTGATTCAGGTCACAGTTGAGAAATGTTGGGAAGTCAGGTATTGTGGCTGCTTGCTTTTTAATTGATGTGCTTCAGTAAAAAGTACCACTTCTTGCCTTTTCCACTTAGTGTTGTCCAGTTCCTGTGCTTGCTATCACTCGCTGGAAATTTGCTTGGATATGTGCATGGAATGGATTTTTAAAGCCTTCTAGAAGACTTCAAAAGGCCTCCAGGGAACTGAGAAAAATTGTTTAGCCCTATGCATAAACTAAATGTTAGTGATTTAATATGTGTTACAATAATTATTTTAAAAGGTTTTGATGGAAAGTCATAAATCTGGGTAGTTGAGTTTTTTGTTCTTTTTTTTCTGTTAACATGGGGTGACCAGATGAGGGAATATTTCAGGGAATTGAAGTAAAGAAAAGACAGCAAGCCACTTTGATATTCAATACTTGACAAGACATCTATTTTCCTTCTGAAGGTTGGTTTGAACCAGGGGAAAAATTCAATAAAGAGAGCACTATTGTCTTTTTTTTTTTTTGCTTGGCAGACTATAAAGCAGTCATGACCTGTTTAGCAAGAAGTGTTTGTAAGCAAGCTCTGAAAGCCAGTTGTGAGAATGTCAGAGCAGGGTGGTGGAGGGTGTTGCAGAGTTACCTGTAGAAAACTAGGACTGAGATGAGCCAGCTGCTTTATGTGTGACCACTGTGTGACAGTGAGTATCTATTAATTAATTGGATGTGGAGTACTATTTTGGGGGTACCTGAACCTGTCTTCACTATGAAGAAAATTGTGCTGTACTATGAAAAGGCATTTTCCTTACTGTGAGCAAAAGCAGTAGAAAAAGGCATCATTCCAGTTAACATTGAGTTACTTGCTCCCATTGCTGTCTTTGAGCCTGTATTTGCTCTAGAGTGAAGGTAGTAGTCAGTACATCTGAAGATGTACTGTAAAAGAAAAGACTTTTTAGCATCCAGAACTGCCAGATTAAGTAGTCTTTGGTTGTGACTTCTGCAGATTCTCTTAAGGAGTAACTAGAGACAGCATTCATCAGTTGCCATTTAAGCTAAGCGTGAATGCAAACATCTGTAGAGCTTTGTTGATGAGCAGATCACCCAGGTTGGACTAATGTGAATAACACTGTTCTTGGGCAGAGGAGTTTGCTGTTCTTACTGTTTAATCTGTTGGTTTGTCCCCCAACAACCTGTAGCAAGGGATTTTGTTTCATAAGTAGTTTGTCAAATTAAGGTTGTATGGTCATGGAAGAATGCAGTCTTGTCTCCTTCTTCCACTCTTGGCTGTTTATTCTTGTCTTCCGTGCTGGCAGTCCATTTGTGTGGTGCCAGAGTACAGGGAACTAAGCTGAAATTAAAAACAGTCAGATAAATACATTCTTCACTTGCAGACTGTTCCTGTCCTGACTGATGCCTGCCAGAGGAAGAAAGGGCACAAAAGCAGAAGTGCACCAAGACTGATTAGGATTGGTTTAAATTGCATGTGAGCACACAGCCTTCCCCATCCCTCTGCCAAATTAGCAGTTTACAGTCATTAGGCTAAATATTTTGTAAACTCTCTACAGGTGAAATTGCCATAGAAGGTTTTTTGTGCTTGCTTGCTACCTAGAACACCAGACTTCTTTACAGGTTTGAAATCCATATTTTCTAGAAGATGTTGAGTGAAAAGATTTAATATAATTGATGCTGCGTCTTGAAAGGAGTGAATAAAATTTAATTTTCGGTATGATAAACACTGATTTCAAAAAATGGAGAGGTCTTAAAGAAGAGATGGTATCAGACGAAAAACCTCATTTTTTAGGGATGCCAGTATAAGCTTTGCTTTCCCTCCTCCTTCAAGTTCTTATTCAGTAATTGGAAAGAATACCATTAATAACAATTATGTCTCTTTCTACTTAAGTTAGAGAAACAGTTGGTATTATAATTTTCTGTAGAAAGATATTTATAAATATTAGATTTCTATCCTGTAAAGATGACAATCTCTATATGCCTATAATACATTTTGACGATAGGTACTTTTACCAATGTATGGAAGATGTAAACAACTGTGCTACCTTTATTCCAAATTAAAACAATGGGAAATGATAATTTGGGCAGAAATTACATCACTCTGATAAGGAAGTTGAAGGGAATAAAAGTCAAACTTTCGATATTTTTTTAATGTGTTAAGAAGGCCTGTATATTTATGGGTAAACAAGTGCAGACTTGGTGGCAGTTGGATGTTAATGCCAGTTGGAGATGGTAGAGTGAGGTGTGTGACATTTTCTGCTTATTACCACAAACTTAATGCAGATATTTGGATGATATGTTATCTTCCTTTCTAAGAATCAATGTTCTAGCTGAGCTTTTATCTGTGATAATTTCCCTTTTCCCTCTTAAGTGTCCTTCTAACTTAGTATTCCTCATCATTTAAGACAGTCCTTGTAAATGGGATTTGGGAAATGGGATTGGGCTTCAGCAAAGTTCAGATCCAAGTGTATCTGATGCAAGGTTTTAGCTGTAATTAATAATGTAGTAGGGAGTAATTTGTTTTTTCGTGTTCTCTTCTGATCTGAAAAAAAATGTTTCAGTTTGTGGCAGGGCAACCTGATCCACTGTGATAATTTTCTTTCCTTCCTATTTTCAGCTATCCTCTCAACAGCAGATTGCAAGTGTAAATCTCATTTGTACATTTATAATCCACTTCGTGTTTTCTTAAAAATAAATGTGAAATACATTCTTCTAAGATTTCAAAGAATACTTTAAATTAATTTAAAATGGTGGAAGAGACTTTCCAATATCCTTTATAAGTGAAAGAGTAGTAAGTTAATATTTTTGTTAATGCTGTGACACTTAGGTGTACACTTGGTGTAACTTCTTTTCCTGGGAGAAATAATAATGGATTGAGACATTTTTTAAAATGAGACATGTTATACCAGCATTTCAGAATCCAGGAATTTGTAATGGAAAATGTGTTTTCACTTTTTAACTTGTTTTACTGCTCTGCTTATTGATAGGTACATGTTGCCGCAATATTAAATGTATGTAACTTCAAATTATATCACTAAACTTAGAAATAAAATAGATGTGCTTCTTAACATTTGTGCTACCATAAATATAAATGCATTTTTGAAAACATAGCAATAATTTTATAAATTTTCACTTCCGTTTCTTTAGAAGGCTGTCCTGCTAGATGGGCATCAAGGGAGACAGTGAAATACTTAAGCATAAGTAAGACTGCAGTACTGTTTGAAAATTAGAGTTTGATATGTACCAATACCTTGCTGCCTGGAACAGAGACAAAAATGGAGATGATAATCCAACTTAGAGTAATTTCCATTTTCTAAATGTAGATTGATTCTGAGGTGCTCTTCCAGAACTTTACAATGACAATCCATATACCTTTACACATAGAACATGATTTGGGTAACTGTGTGGTGTCTTTGTCTTCTTTGCAGAATTTCCTGCCTATTTTCTTGAAATGTTGGACAATTTAAAAGACATTAAATCTTGGATTCATTCCTTTACTCACAGATTACTAGTGCAGTTTTTATGTTTCTAAAATTCAAGTAGTACAAAAGACTGTGTCACTTGATGACATACTGTATTGGATAGATGGGTTGAAACCTGCAAAGTCACTCTTCAAATATATTCTGATATTGTTGATCCATTTTAGAATTGGACTGCCAAGGCTCCTGCCAAGTGTGTTCCCTGGAATAATTTAACATGAAGTTCCAGAAAGTATTAGTATGTATATTAGATGCCTACACTAATTCAGTTTTTCTTTGCTAGTAGCTCTTTGACTGTTGAGCCAATATTCTGATTGAATTTTACTTTGCCTGATGCAAGCCAAAATGTTGGATTGATAAGGTAAACATATTTCATCTTATTAAAAAACTCATCTTCTATTTAATACATTGTACATAAAAACCTGCATATTTATATTGTATATACAATATACAATATAAATATGTAGTGGAAAGTAACAGCAGTGTTGGGTGATTTAGGTTTTTAGATGCAAGTAAAGTGAATAAGCTGCTTTTGTGACATTCTACATTGTAAGACAAATACTCTCTTGGTGACAGCATAGTAATAATAATATATATGAGAGATAGGTGTATGTCCTGCTATGACATACTTTTTCACTGGTGTTGTATGTGGCATTGGGAGCATCTAGAGAGCAACTCAAGTGGTAGTAGGTCAACTTTAAATTAGTGAAATGTTTTTATTTGTGGCTCAAGTAGCACTGATTTCAGTTTAGTAAAATTATACTTACTCCTTTTTACACTAAAATAGAGAACAGTCTTTCTTCCTGTCACTGGAGTCACTTGCTATGCAACAGCCCTTATTTGAACACTTGAAATGGTGTAATGAAATCCTAATTATGGTCTGACAATAAATATTAAACGTAGCATTTATTATGCGGAATAAAAATTATCCATGATACTTAAGATGCCCTCATTAAGTTTCTCTAGTTTGTGTATTGTATTTACTTAGTTGGAGTTTTGAGGAAACAAATCAGCTTTTAAGATCTTCATATAAATATATATATTACAACAAACAAAGACTAAAAGGAGATGGTAAATTCCCTTCCAAGGTACTTGATTCCAGACAAATCCAAATACGGTTCCAGAATTTCGCTATCTTACTGCTGTAGCTGGATATCCTTACTATGTTTGCTCAGAATTGAACTTGGGGAAAAAAAACCAAACCACTGCAATGCTTGATTGTGATGTGCAGATGGGACTTGTGTTTACAAAAAAACTCCTTAGTCTTAAAGGAACAGCACCATCTTTCCTTTTCTCCTGGCAATATCTTTTCCAACAGCTTTTGTGTACAGTGAAACAACATTCCAGCCAAGTAGTAGATGGGCACATCAGTTGCTTAGTAAGGCCAGTGTGAATGCTTTAACTGGGTATTCCTCTTGTAGCAGGGTGATTCACAGTATTTCTGTGAAAATAAATATTACATTGGGCTGATTTGTCATATGGTAGTACTGGAAGATTAGGTTTATCCTAAGCCATGTATTTCAGAATTTCTCTTCAATTATCTTCTTAGGCTTAGGGAAAAAACATTGATCATAAGCATACAATTAATTAGAATTTCATTGACATATGAAGTTGATAGTGTAACCTGGTGATTTGATGGAGACACTGATATTTTATTGAGATGCATTGAGACTCCTGCATTGTATCTTGGAACTGAAGACCTCTTGAGGTGCCTCTTCTTCAACTTTGGAAAATGGAACAAGGTTTCATGTGGAAAGTAACAGCAGAATTGTTGACATACAAAAGACTATCAAGTAAAACTTAACATAGACTTTTTCTCTTTCACTTGAGTAATCCTAAATGTTACTTTTTGAAAAGAGGCTAAAAAATGAAGGTTTTAGTATAAGAGGCTTAAAGACTTTTAAGAAAAAAACTGGGCTTTACATAATAGCTTCAGCACACTTGAAAGCAGTGAACAGACTCTTACACTACCTATGCAACTGAAAAAATTTGTTCTCTGTTCTTTAATATGTTGAAGAGTTTTGTGGAATCTGAGCAAGGATCTTTCTTTAAATAGTCACTCCCTGGAAATGGCTGCTGTTAGTCACAGGCTAAGCCAGCTGAAGATGTTTTGGAAACAGGTGCAGCAATGAGTAGCCAAAGAAAATGAAGTATTCTGGGTGGATAAATTGGATAAAAGGTATGAAACAAGTAGTTTAGGTTCTTTAATTCCTTAAAGTCTGAAAGGTAGCCTCGCTGAATACTACCTGCACGTATATTGTTCTTATTCCCTGTATTTCTACAGTGTAGCATGCATCTAAAATATGTCTTCCTAATTATGCAGCACTTGACAAATCTCCTCCAAACTTGTCTTCAGCTGGGTATTTCTGTTTTCTTAATATCTGTTTTATTTTTAATGCTTGCAGGCTTGGTTGTCCATGGGTATTTTCTGATGGAAAATCTTGCATCACTGCTCTGAATAGTTGCCACATTGACTAAGTTTTGCTTTTTTCCCCCAAACCTCCTTTCACAAACTTAAATACTGAACTCTTACATATAGGTACTGAACTCTTACTCTGCAAGATGAATGCTGCTGTGGAGAGGAATGAGAAATTACTGATTTTCTTTTAATACCCTTGCTACTGACCATACAAGGGTATTTGGCCAGTAGTGTTCTCCAAAAATGAATTGAGATGGGAGAGAAGTGTGCTTATGTTTGTTAAATTTATGTGAGTTAGGAATTGTGTTCCTACAAGTTAGGATACTTGTAAAACTAGCTCATAGGAGAATATTATTAAAGAAACACTTTTCATGATGAAAAAAGATATATAAAAACTGTGGACTTGAAATTTTAGTCCTCACTTTTTTTTTTAACCCATATGCAATTGTACTGAGTTACATATGCCTTACTCCAGAAGAGGCATTTATTTCTATTAATCTGGGGAAAGTGGGATATACAAATAAGTTGTTGGTTTTTTCAACATGGAGAGTGAGGGAAGGGTTTACAATTTACTTAATAGTTTGATGAACTGTCCATTTGAAAGGAAAGCGTATTGTAGAAAATAATGTTTATATTTTTCTGGAAGAGGATTACATTAGTGAAAATCAAGTTTATTCAATAGTAGAAGTAGTCTGTTTGTGAGCATGATTATAATTTACTGCAGTTTTCCTTGGTAAATTATTTGTGGTACTGATTTCTTTGCTGCCCCAGCTAACCAGTGTCCAGCTTAGTTAAGACATCTGTGTTCCACAAGAATGTGTATATTTTGCCTGACAGCAGTGGCCCAGTAGGTGGTGGTAAGAAACATGAGATTTAATAGAAAATAATGTGGGGTTTTTTCTCTTTCAGACCCAGATAATTACTTATGTGATTATAATTGCTTATATAGCTAAAATCTTAACCAATCTGCTCTTCTTGACTGGAAGCTATCTATACTCTTAACCAACTCTTTTACTGTAGTGGCAGACCAAACCTAATTTTAATTGGTTCTTTTGCTGCTTGGCTGCTTCTACATAGTGCAAGTGTGTATATAGTAATGCTAATACTTCACTTCTCTTTAACCTTATTTGTGTCTTGTCTCTCATTGTCTTTAATGTAGTGCCATGGGTTGTGTAGCCTGTTTCTAAGGAGATTTGAAGATACAATTAGGAAATATTGTTAATAGTCCTGTTCATTATTCAGGGACCTACAGCTTCATTAGAATATTAGGGAGAAATCAGAACATTGAAAAACTTTGGCTAATGTAACTCTTCTTATGTAATTTTATTTATCTGCATATATATAGTCACCTTTTTCCTTGCACATGCAATAGTTGTGGTTGCTTTAAATTTTTATGGGAGGTTTTTCCCCTTTTCCTTTTTTTTTACTGGAAGAGGAAGCTGAAGAATTTTTTTACTATTTTGAAAGGTGCAATACCTTTCTATAAAGATAGATCTCTATATTTCCATAAAAGATAGTATGGAGATAAATATTTGTATTGCAGTATAATTTACTGGCAGTTCAAAGATTGTAAGACTGTACTCCAGATGTTATAAAATACAGTCTCTGCATGGACTAAGGCAGAAACATTATTGATACTTTGCATGCATGTAGTTATTGTATGCTATTTGTGTCTTAGCTAATGTAATGTAAAATAATTTTTTATTAGGAAGTAGAATCTTCTTCACAAGAAGCTTGGAGAGAAAAATGAATATTTGATAAATGTAAAAGGCGAAAAAAAAAAACAAAGGAAAGGATTATCATCAAGACCCATTATCATCTAGATATAAAAAAAAATCTAGAATGTATCATCAAAGAGACCAGGATAGATATACCTGTAAATGGTAATACTTGTAATTTTTACTTCTAAAAATTTATGCAGTGAACGTAATAATGGTCAAGTTTATACTTACTTGTATACACACACAAACGCATACTTATATATTTTAATATCTAAAAATTACCTGCAGTTCTTTAAAAGTTTCAATTTGTTGGCTAGCTTGCCTTTGAATTTCATTACAATTATATTCTATTAGCTGTTTCAAATGCGTAATTGTGGCATAGGGAATTCCAGGAAAGCAAAATATAAGGGCTTACTATTTTTAAGCCAAAAATAATTGCACTCTGGGTGTATTAGTTGTTTTATCCAATTGAGATGTGTTTTGTTAGCTCTTGTGTAATGTTTCCCTTGGAGACTCAAGAATAGCATAGCAGGTTACTGGGGAGGAATAAATGGCTAGTTTAGACCAGGAGTGAAGATCTGTGAAAATGTTTTAAAGAAGGATTCCTTTAACGCTAAAACCTAAGGAAAAATGTAAGGATTAGTTTGTATCTAGTTGAAGTCAAACATTGTCAAAACCCAAAACAAGTGAAAAATGTTTTTAGTTCAGCTGTTTTGCAAAATGAGAGTCTTAAAAGTTATTGCTGGCACTGACCTGGAAAGAAAGACAAGACTGTTGGTCCATGCATGTTAAATCTCATGAAGCCAGTGGAGAAATTTGAGGATATTTTTTCAGAGCAAGTCACTGGAAAGCAGAGGAGAGCCTGGTTTGCCTGTTCTGAAGTGCATCTTCAGGTTCTGTTACTTGTGTTTGTATCTTAGTGAATCTGAGCCTTGCACTTTGTCTGAGATGAAGACAACCTGTTTGGAGAAGCCAGGAGAAAAGCAAAAGGCAAGTTGGTAGAGAGAACAGGAGTTTTTTCTGTAGGCAAGGTATTTTTGTGCTACATGCTATTAATTTAATTTAGTCTGAAATGGAGACTTAGGTGACTGTATCTCCACCAAGTCGGAATTTATCAGAAGAAACTAGAGGCCAGAGGAGTAATTGAATGAAATTATCTTTGCACTGATATTGACTCTTCCTTCAGTTGATGTTTTTATTTGCAGTGTCAGGCTCTGTGAAGGGGGAGAAAGTCTGCATATTCATATTCCTGTAACTGCAGTGCTTCTGGGTGCATGTGCTGTGTCAAACAGTGCTAATGGGATCCCTGGGTTAAATCCATGCAAGACCATGAGAGGACTGAAAGAACGTTTTCTCATATTTTGACCTCTGTGCCAGTGTGGTGTAACCTGAAAAAGGTTTTCTGGATTCAAGTGTGCTTTAGTGTCTGTTATTTTTGTTAAACTTAATGGATTTACCCTGTGCAAGGCAGTGACTTGTGAGCAATCTCGCTTGTCCAGCTGTATGGCTCTGGTTAATTTTCTTGTTCTACTGTAGATCTCTGCTCCTTGAAGGATTTTTAAAGACTGCTTCAGCACTGGATCATCATCTTGGTACAAGTTATCTGTAGTCCAGTCACATTAAATATTGCATTTTTCAGGAAAGTCAAACCAAGCAGTGATTTTTGACAGGACTGATCCCATTTATAAATTGAATTAAGCAAAGTGCCTCTTTTGTGGTAAATTCTGAAATTTTTGAAATTAATCTTGAAATTCATTTTCAGTTTATAATTGGACTTCTTACTTTACAAACACAGATTAATTAAAAATTGTTTTGTTCTGTGACCTAATGGTAATGGTATTTTGATAGTTCTCTATAAAAATCAAAAGTTAGAGCATTCCTAGAGAATGCTCAGTTAACCTGCTTTGTTTGCAAATAACGTGTGCTGGATATAAAACTTAACATTAACTGATTTTTTGAGTGCTATCCAAGTAGATTAGACTTTCAATACAAACTTGTGTTTGACCTTGCATATACTCCAGTGCTGAAGTGCTTTCAGCTGGTTTAAAGCCACTTCAGGGTTTTAGTGGAGATGTTTGACCAAAAGCTGTTTGTTTGACACCCAGATCATTTGAAGAAGAGACAGCTTGACTATCAAGTTATTAAAGGAAAAAAAAAGTAGGATGGTAAATGTCATCTTTCCCATCCAGCTAATGGCCTCATACATTCAATTTTTGGAATTTAGGAAAAAAGGAAATTTAAGAGCTAGAGTGTGCAATGAAAAGGTAAATATAGAAAATGTTATCAAAGACCCATGGGAAAAGAACAGGATTATTTTCTAAGTTTTGAAATTTCTGTGGTTTTTTTGCAAGAACCTTACAAGTTTTAAATTATTGTGGAGTACTACTTCATCTTGTAGTTTGAGGCAGGCTGCCAATTTGCCCATTGAGTTATCCGCTCCTACTTTGTTAACGCTGCTGTGTGATCTTACAGTGAAATGATACAACGTACTAAAGTGAAAGAATAGCAATTCAGCAAAAGTAACAGAAACAAGTGAATTGGTGAGTTGAAGCACTATAGCCCGTAATCAGATGTGCATCAGAACAGATGCAAATGGAAGGATGCACAGGGAGAGGCATCATCATTCATGTGGATTTGAGTTTGGAGGGCCCAGGCTTTCCCCTTTTACACTTGTGAGTTGTTAATTTAACTCACAAAAGAAGTATGAAAGAGCACACCATCTGTTTTAACTGCTGTACACATCTCCCCCCCCATCTTTTCCTAGTTTCAGAAATTAACAACCACTGTTGGCAGTAGGTAGTGTGTGTCACCAACTTTGATTATTTAAACTAATTTTATTGAATTTATTTTTGATCACTAAATTTTTTTGTTGTTTTCTGCAGGTAGACAGATTTTAGAATATTTATCTTAGCATTCCTGGCTTTCTCAGAGGAGTGAATAGGTTCAAGCCTTTTTACTAAACTGATTTTCTAACTTTGCATAATGATCAAAATTCCATCCTGATGATTATTCAAAGGAACCAGGAAAAAACAAATAAATGAGTGTGACTTGCATTTAGAACAGTTCTGTTTGATTAGATTTCTACCATAAAGAAGCTATATACTTTTGCACCAGTTAGGTTTTAAAGCACTTATATTTTTAGAAGTTTCCTGTCAGTTCTGTAACAATCAGGCTATTTTGCTTCTCGCCACTTGTCAGCTCATAAATCTACACAAAACATTAATATTTTTATTCTTACACAGGTAGTTGTGTATTTTGGTTGCAAATACAGCAGAAACTCTGTTAGTAATTTCTCACTTAAAGTAAGATGTTTTTTCTTTTAGTGATTCCTATTTTTTTTTCTTCCCCTCCTGTATTTAACTAAAGGGCCTGTTCCACCTGTTCCTTTGCAGAGATAAAGCATTATGACTATTGCCATTTCAGAAATCTAATAAGCAACTGTATTAAATACAAGCTTTGTTACCAGGGTTTTTGTAAGCACTAAAAAAATGCATTATGAAATTCTAATCCATTATAATGGGATGTCTTTGAGGCTAAAAACCCCACAGCTGTAATAGCCACAAGATTGCAGATTTCAGAGCAATGAATATAAGTACAAGGCAAGGCAGCCAGCTTTGGCCTACATAATTTGTTGAGAGGAAGTGGGGACTGACTGCAACAGTTGAGCTTTTAAAACTAAAGAAGTGAACAGATTGTTGCTGAGTGGAGTTGTGTACAGAGTATTTTTAAAATTAGTATTATGGTAAGTAAGTTGAGCTCCAAGCAGAGATGAAACCATGTGCATACTTCCTGTCTGTCTGAGACATCACACAAGCGCCTGGGGGTGGCAAAATGAGTTTTGACATACATCAGCACAAATCAGAAGTGGTAAAGCTGGTATTTCTTTGACTGAGTGATTTTTCTGATTACTTTGATAGGCTGTTTTGTGTATGGGGCAATTCACAGAATCTTGAAAAGCACAGGTAATTGTTTAGAAGACTTAATGTTCTGTAGCTGCCTTTTATCAAAATATTTTGTTTTAGGTGTGGGAGTTCCTTGTTGATTTAGAATTTGAGTGTGAATACCTAGAGCCATATTAGGCTTAGTTTGAACTGCTACCTCAAAAGCTGCTTGAGCATCCTTTCAATGTGTGTTTAGTAAGACTGTTGATTTAAAGGTTCGAAGTGACTGAGTATTTTAATTGATCCTACGATCTCTTCAAGCACCTAGTTACACAGCATATTAACATCCTTTTTTTAAACCTAAAAACTGTTCATCCTGAAGCTATGGGATTTTTAATGCCCTGGACTATAAGATTAAAGGTCCCTGCAATATTGGTTTTTTCCTTTGCAGTCAAAGAGCGCTCGAGTCTGATGCTATAGGCCAAATGCAGGGAAGGACTCTGGCTAACGTGTGGGGGTTTGTGATACTTCTCAGTGCGAGTGATGGCACTGTAGAAGTCTCCTTTGTATTATACACGTGGGCATGTGGCACTGGGTGCTCTGTCCACTGGGCAGAAAGAATTTGGTAATAGTGCTTTGTAAAGTAGGCTAGATTCTGTTGGATGGTTGGCTCAGAACCTGCCTGCCTGTCTGCAAGCACTCCTGACTTGGTCAGGCATCTCATTTCCTCTAACATGCTTCATGTCATGGATTTGCAGTGGTCCACATCCTCTGCAGGAGTGAGGCTGGTGCTTTATTCAATGAGTCAAGACTCCCAGCACATCAAATCGAGAACTTTGTTGTCTTCTCATCTAAAGTTTAGTGTCTGGGGCTGAAGGCAGCCAGCAGGCTGAGCTGGGGAGCCATCAGCACTTGCCAGAGTTTCATGGTGTGGTACGTGCCACATTTGTAGTTCACTGCCTTTGAAAATGGAACCTGCTGCATGCTATCCCTGCCTCCTGAGGGGGCAGTCCTTGGAAAAATAGCCAAAAAATAAATGGAACATGAGGCAATGTCATATTTCTGCCAAAAAGGCAAATGCCATACTGGAATGTTAAAGTATTACTTGAAAATTGTGTGAAATTCTATTTGCTTCTCTTGCAATTAACTAGGCCATACTTGTGTCCAATTTTAGGCACCAGGTAGGAGAAATATGAGAAGTAATTAAATCAAACAAGAGGGACAGTTCAAAATATAGGGCCTATAGGTAAATATATATATTTTAACCTATAGATAAAATCTACACCATGAGTTGTTTTTTTTTCTTTTAGAAATAGGATTATTCTAAGAAGTTGCATCTCTTGAAAGCTACAAAGCAGAAGTACACTTGTCTCCATTTGCAATATTGATAAGACAAGAAATAACAGTAGCAAGGAGAAAAGCCTGTAAGCACTGTAGAGTGTGGGATATTCATTCCTAAATGTAAGAATAGGTATTATAGACACCTGTTATGAATAACACAGCTAAAATGATCCTGGTGAGAGGAACGACCTTGATAACCTTTTAGGTGTAATTACGTTTATGTTTGTTTTTCCCAGGAATCTCATCCATTGTAATTTAATATTTGATAAAGTGGTTAGATTAAGTTCACTCTCTTTGTAGGTATTTCCTAAACTAATTTTCATAGTTTTTTCCTAAGTGCCTTGTCCCTGGCCAGCAGTTTTACACCGAATTACTATGCAGCAATGGAGGGAGCATGGCAGATGTAAATCCACTCTCTTGTCTAGAATTTCTTGTGTTGCTGTGACATTAGACATTTTATACTACCGTACTTTTGGTACACTCTTGTGTACAGTTGGCTCTCTGCTACAAATTCATTTTGTCTCCAGAACCACAGTGCACAAGTTCTTAGTTCCTGAATGCTTGGATTTGAGCACAGCCTTCATGTGCAGATTGGTTGTACTTAAATTACTAAATAATGTGTCTTGAGGAAGGATTGATTCTCAATAAGAAAACTTCTCTTTTTTGTTTTGTTTTGTATTTACATTTTTTGTTTTGTATTGTTTGACAGTTGTGTGTAGGTTTGGCATTACTTTTGTGTACTCCCCATCATTCTCCTAGCTAGCAACAATGGCAAAAACCAAATCCAGAGGCTACACATTATTTTTTACCAGACTAATGATGTGATTTAATGTGTTATTTGGTTAAAATTTTAACATGGTTTTCTAAAGAGTACTTTATATTAAATTACAAATCAGCTACAGTCATGATTTCATACAAATATGCAAAATAACATCTTAAATGCTTAGAATTCTGGAATATAATTTTATCAGTACCTATTTAAACATTGTCAGACTAATAAAATCATAGCTGTGTTTAGTGAATTGACTTGGGTCAGTGTTTCAGAAAACTCATTCTGCTTGGGGATTTTGAATTGTTTGTCATTCCTTCAGCTTTCCCTTTCTGTTCTAACTTAGGAACAAAAATAACTCCTCCCTGCTTTTCCTTCCTCATAGCCAGTTTAGAAAGTGTTGTGCAAACAATGGAAGTAAACCAAGGCATGAAATTTTATTTTGTATCTGCAGAAAAAGGAGTCATGGTTTATGGTTGGCGTTTTTTTGGTGTCGGTTTTGAGTTTTGGTGGGGGTTTTTTTAAGGTTCAGTTTTTCAATTTAGCATTAACTTGCTTCTGAAGCTTTACACAACAGAAATAGTTTCAGATGATAAGAATTCAATGATAATAAACAGAATCTTAATATGCCACTATTTCAGTGAAAAAAAACCCCAACATTCTTAGGTATTTATCTGATTTTAGTATCTGTTCACTGTTCTTGCTCTTGCTCTCAGTTATACTATCTAAAAATTGTTTTATTTTTCTGTCAACTAAAATGCTAGTATTATCACCTAGAATACAGACAAGTCGTTTCACATACATAGAGTTTCCTGTTCTGTATATTGTTATACTGAATTTACTGTGCAACTAATGTCTTAAAAAGAAAACAATCATTAAATTGTCTTTGACTGGAAATATAAATAATGCCCAAGAATTATCCAATTGTTTAAAAATAGGTTTTTATAGGGTTTTTTCCTCTTGAGATTTCATTGACTGTTGTTTTTTCAGACTACATAGTCACTTCATAATTTTGCTCAGGAGCAGCCTGGACTGGTCTGTTTGATTAAACTATCAAATGATCTTTGCTCCAACCCATTTGGAATGCAAGCATATCATTAGTATATCATTCTTTTCAGTGCTTTGAAACATCCCAAGTTTTTCATAGCAGCATCTCTAGGTGGAACTGCAGCACGTTTTTTAAAATGAGGCAAGTTTTCCAGACCTAATAATTTAAATAATGCTTCTAAGCAATAGCTGAAGCTTTTAGTTGGCAAAAGGGTGTTTATCAATGTAAAAATTGAATTTAACTTAGTTAAAGTGCTAAACAGGTATCGAGAACATATTCTTGCTGAATTATTTTACCCTCTAAAAACAAACACTTTACCACTTTACTGATTGCTTCCTTTTTTTGACTTACAGTTCTTCATACTAGAGTGAATTTTGGTTCTTGTGCAAAACACAGGAAATGTGAAAGAAGTCTTTAAAATATTTGTGATTAAAAGTCTTCATTGAGAAGCTCCATATTTCAAATTAATTGTTACTTTTTAATCTGCATGTATGTAGAAACAGTGTTCAGGCTTGAAATACACAAAAAAGTCTGGCCAAAATTAATGAAGTTCTACCATTTTACAGTACTAAGCTATAATGTTGAATAGTTTGAATATTTAGCTAAACCTTACAGGAAAAAATTGCAATCTGGTAGCTATAGCAATAATTGACTTCAAGAAAGATGTTATATTTAGGGGGATAAACAGCGGGAGTAGGCATTAAAAATATCTTTTCTTCATGTAGTCTTTCAGCAATACAGAACAAGAGACCTACAGAAGGAATTGTAAAGAATTGGCATTATTTTTAGAGAGCTTGATCAGCAGTTCTGGAGTGTTTTTATTAAATAAAGCATTTTATAAAGTAATATGCTATACTGATAGAAAAAATACAGATTTCCATTCTTAGGTCTGAAAGTACTATAGAGAAACATGAAATACTTACTTGCCTTTGAGTAAGGTGTGCATTACCCCCATTCTGCAGACTTGAAAGTTGGTACAAGCCTGCTGGGCCACATCATGGTGCAGCAAGTCTGTGACCAAATTAGGAACAGAATCAGATTTTAGTGGGTTTTATTCAGTATGGTAGGGGAAAAAATACCTAAATGCTGTAATTTTTTAAAGCATAGTCACCTTTCTGGATTTGCTATTTTGAATAGGAAATGAGGTAATTACAGTTTAGGTGTTTGGAGATTACACTACTCAGTACATTTCTGGATGGAGAATTGAGTTGCTCTTTGGCAATGATTAGGATAGACTAACTTTTAAAATCTTTAAATTATTACTTCTCATTTTCTTAGTAGAGTTAAAATATTTTTATAATTTTATTCATCAGCTTATAGTTCCAAAAAAGTAATTAGTTCCATAAAAATTCAACTTTACATGGGTAAGTAAAAATAATGAAAATCCATTCTGCATTTTATACAGATATAATAAATAAAAGAAGTGTTACTTATGATTACTGAATTGAAGTTCTTGTTTTGGGTCTCTTGGTCCTTCATGATCCTAGAACCTGTAAATCCTTTCCACAGCTCACTTTTATTTGGAGAGGAAAATCAGCTTTTGAAGCCTTTCAAGTCTTTAAGAACTTTAAATAAGCTTGGCACTGGACTAATCTAACTGAATAATTTGAAATAAAGAAAATACCCGCTTTGCACCTGTAGGGACGGCTAAAGCTGTCAGAAGTTGGTTTAATGCTTTCAGACATCAGTGCACTAAGCTCTGGTAACTTCCAGCTTGGTCAAGGGGGATAGACAACAACGATATTTTGCCACAGTTTAGTGCTGTATAATATTTGCTTACAAGACTGGTGAGGTGTTATTTGAAACTTCCTGTAGATTTTAAATTGAAACTGGAAATAGGTTTCATTACAAGAACTCCCCTCCCCCCCTCTTTAACTTGTATGTATTTGGTTTGGTCAGGATGTTTCTTACCATAATTTTGATTTGTGGGCAAATACTGATAAAATAGAACCATTTTCCGTCATAATTATATATGTGCATATATATATATAGGTCTGCCTTTTTATGAAATGTACAACAGTAACAAAACCAAAAAGCAAGCAAAAATCTGATTTTTCAGCCAGAAGAAAATTTCCTCAAAGCACACGCTTACTCTTGGGCTTTCATGTAATAGCCTTTTCATGTGGAAAACATCACTGCCTTTTATTCTATTTTGTAGTTTGCAAGTTTCAGAAGAATTTCTCCTGCTTCCTGTTGTGGTGTTCTCATTTCTGGAAGGTGGATGATGGGCCAATTGATTTAGTTTTTTAAAAGGAATTTTTTATTTTCTGGGCTTCACTTTTTGTTTTGGATACTTCATTTGCCTTTGAGGAATTGTGTGCCTTGGTGATACGGTTTGTAGAAAGGTTTTAGAAGTTTCTTAGCTTTGTTGCTCTGAAAATCCATGAGAAATGTATTTGAAATCAACTATAAAGGTATTATTGGCAAAACTGAGTATATTAAAAGTGTTATAATAATAGTTTTTCCTGAAGATGTCTGCTATTACGATGAAGTTGAACATCCTCTGAACTACAGCAGGCTGAGCTGTAAGCAAAATCTTGCACTTCTAATTACACTGTGATTTTGCTTATTAAAAGATTGATTCTGCAGTGTGTAGGTGGATCTCTGCTGCTGGGTGGAACTTACTGCAGTTTGAAAGTATTTAAGGTAATAATCTATAAGTTAAATGAATTAGTATTTGGGGAAGAAATTTTTTGTGTTTGTGTTTTTTTCACCTGTGTTCATGAAAATGTTTTTTCAGAACTTGTCTAGGAGATGTTGAATTTACTCTCATTCATTTTAAAAAGCAGCTTTTTTTTTTTGAGTCTTTTCAAGCCTTCATTGCCCCAAAAGCTTCTGAAAGCCTATTGAATGACTTTAAGGTGGCTGCTAATTCTGCAGGATGGAAAGGGAATTTAAGGTTCCAGCTATGTGAAATTTTTGCTCTTGGCTTTGCATTGACGTAGTGGGGTATTATTGGTGGGTTTTCCTACTAAATTATGGGACTGGGATGACTGTAGATGGAATAGTCAAGTATGTGTGTAATTATTCCACTTGCAAACTGTGTTTCCATCTTAAATTATGGACTATAGACAAACAATGAGAAAATACTTCCCTTGGAAAAATAACTTCAAAATACCATAGGCAGTAGGAAAAAAGTTTTGCCACTGTTCCTCATGCTTACTGTGGGCGAGAAATCAGATTTTGAGGCTTACAATGTTTCTTTTTGAAACTCAATAATTTGGATTCCAGGTGGGGTCAGGAGGAGGGGGGTCTTGAATCTTCAACAAGCCTTCCCTGAACCTTGGTAATTGAAATTAAACAAATCTTACATTTTCAAAACCAGTCCTTTCTTTTCACTAATTGTGGGATAGCTGGGGTGCTTTTTGCTTGTTGAAGATGGATCTCTAGTTTCTTCACCCAAGAGTCTTGTCGAGTGTATAAATGCTGAATTTTGAATGTTTAATGCAAATTGAAATCTTGGCTCTTCAGACTTCATATACATGAAAGACTGAGGGAAGGTTTTTCTCTTTGTGTATTACTCCAAAAGCAGTCCTGCAGGCTTTCCTAGTAACCGTGTCTGCTACGTTTCTGTATTGAATACTTAATCTTGTTTTCAAGTGGTTTACTTGGAACATCCTGTGCATGGTGCAGAAGAATACAGATTAGGAGATAGAAATAATACATTCACACACACCATATTAGATGTGCTTATGGGCAAAGCACAATGTAAAGCAATTTTATCAGCTGCTGTATGGCATGACAGACTTTACAAAGGAATTTGAATATAGTAATGCAGCACAGTTGAAAGAAGAGATGTGAGGATGATTTCATCCCACGTAGATGGAAAAATATGTGTAAAAGAAATGCTGGAAAACCAGCTTCTTTACAGCTTTAAAATGTATGTGAAAGCATGATGCTACCATTTTAGATTGCAGTGCTAAAATGTGTATTACACAGTTCCCAGGAGAGGTCTCTGTGTGTTTTCTTCCTCATACACGGAAGACCAGAACTACTAATACCGACGTAAATATCCAAATTCAGAACAGCAACGTGCAGGTTGTTTTATGATGTGGGCATCTAGCCATTTATCAATCCTTCCAGGTATAATCAACTCGAAGGCTGGAGCAGAACCGTTCCAGCAGCCTGCTTTTCCTGCCAAAGAAAATTCCGCCACTGAATTGGTGGAAATTGCTGACTGGTCACCTAGAGACTGCTTCTTATTTAAGTGTTAAACCAGCTTTTCAGCTGCGGCAGCCTGTGCTGCAACTCCTCTGCACGCCCAGCAGTTGGGAATTGAGATAGCAGAGAAACTATTCATCCTACTCCCATTAATAAAACAAAACTAAGTGCTAGTAGTAGCGTGGCGGTTGTCCATTAGTTTGGATTTCCAAACGGAAAGTGCAAAAACTGCAGGAAATGCTTTTCTTTTTATCCCTTCTTGCTCACCCAAGACAGCGCCGGAACTTTTTTTTAATAGTAATTTGGCCGATGATTTAGGATACTCAACGCCAGGCGCATTCCAGCGGCGTTCCGGAGGAGCTGCACTGCAGGGCTCGCACGTTTTCCCGGCCGGATCCCGGGAGTTGGCACTGCCGGTGCTCCGTGCCCGACTCCAGCTGCGGCAGGCTCCCGGGAAGCCCTGCGTGCAGATTTACCCGGCAATCGCCTTAAGGGGACAAATTTAGTTTACGGCAATCCGCGCTTAATCTGCCGGAGCCGTGGGCGCCTTGGGGGAGAGGGCGAGGGCGGGCGGCAGCGCTCGGGGCTGGCTCGGGCAGCCAGAAACTTCTGGCAGCTTCCCGGCTCCGGCCCCTCCCCTTAAAGCGGCAGCTCCCCGGAGAATCGCTGCTGCTCGCCTGCCCGCCCCAGGGAGCGGAGCACGTCACCCGTTTCCCTCCGGCGGCCTTGCCGAAGCTGGAGCATCGGCCCGGCTGTCCTCAGCTCCTCGGGGCGCTGCTCGAACCGCCCTGGGAGCGCTCAGCACTCCCTGCAGCGGATGCTGGGGAAGGGCTCATCCCGATCTCTTCCCACGAGAGCCCGGCTGGCTGCGGCCGCGGGGTACAGCCCTCCCCGGTATCCGTGTGCGGGCGGATGGCCGTCTGCCGGTGTCCCCTGCAGAGCCGGCTCCCCTTCGGGAGCCTGGCCTCGGTCATTCGTGCAGACAAAATACTGATTCCTCTTGGAACCGCCTGCTGGGTGACTGGTTTCCATGAAGACCTTCAATGCCAGTATTCTGGCAATAGTTAAACAACCAAACGAGCAAGCGGAGGTTCTACCATCAGCTTCACTTTCCTCCTTCCAGTGTGAGCGCTGAGATTTTCGAAAGAGTGCATATAGAGACATAGAAACATTGACAGGGTATCCTGGGGTGTGTATTGAAGCTGCTCTGAATGAAGGAAGTTCATGATCTCATTATACATGAATGATGGCGTGTGCTGGGCATACTTTGCAGTTGACAGAAGTTTACTGATTGTTTGTGGTACGCTCCTGAAATGATGATTCTTATGTTTAAATTATAAGGTGTAGGTGATTATTTTCCCATATAAAATGTAAATGCCAATTCACATTCTCTTTTAAAATAAAGGCTGAGGCAGCAATGTATGAGACTGGTACAGTTTTGTTTTAAGAGGCCTTCAAGAATTTTAGGAAGCCGCGAACATTTTGTATTACAGGGTAGACCCCCTTCCCTTTAAATACCACTGCAGTGATTCTTGTTAATTAATTAGTTAAGTGATTCATATTTTCACTATGCTTGCAATACCTTTTCCAAGGTCACTGAACTATGAAATTCTACCTGCATTTTAGCATACTGGTTTTTTTTTTTATTTTCTGGAAACCTGCTCTGAAAAGCCTAAAAAAAGAATAAAACCAAATCCTGATAAAACATGTCAAAGTTAAATAGACAAAGATACATTCAGTCTGAGCATAAGGACACCTAATAAATGACGTAAGCACAAAGCAGGGAAGGGATAACAGAAAGGTAAAAATAGCTGTATACTAATTTTTAATCTCTCTAATGTTGGTGGAATTGAATAAAACCTACTTGAGAACAGGTGACTCAGAGTTGGTGAGAATGACAAAGTCATGGTAACAATTATCTGAAATTAATGCCAGACTCTGATCATTACTTTTATTTTTCTAGTTTGCATTCACTATGATGCATCACATTTTGCTAATTATTTTAACTTGCCGCTTTCAGCTGTTACTCTGTCACAATGAGGGAAGTGAAGTATCTTGGAAATTTCAGTTAAGTGATTTGGGTGGGGGGAAAGCCCATGTAATTTGTCTTTCAATGGAATAATGAAATTGCAGGAAAAAATCCAGTATGTATCCATTGAAGATTTCAGATACTGTTTTAGAGTATGTAATGATTTATAGTGGTACTTAAATTAATTTCATCATTTTTCTCTCAAAAAACTACTCCAATACTGTATTTCTAGTAAACATGCCTACATTGGTAATCAAATAGTCCATATGTGTGCTGTTCTTTGAAATTCTTTGGAGTAGTAAATATTAACTAATTCCATTGGAAGGAATAAGAGTAATTTCAAAGGATTTAGGCTAGAGATTGAAATTAACTTGTGTGTTAGTAACAGAAGTTCTTACAGATGTTGTTTTTGAATGAATATTCTTTCTGGAAGAGGTTGTTAAGAGTAAGTTAGAGTAGTGATAAAGTAATCACAATACTGGTAATTATGATCTTTGTAAGGAGAGTCCTGCTTAAAATTTGGTTGTTGACTTGCCTGTTCCTCTGCTATAAATTTTCAAACAAAGACCAGAGCTTCAGTTGATCATGGTGCTTAACATTTATTTTTTTGTTTCAGTTAGTGTCAATAGCAGTGAAGAAAAAGGGTTCTATATTTTCCTATTAGTTCACCTTGATATTGTGGATTGGTCTTTGTGATAATTCTTTTGTCTGTATAGGGAAGTATAGACTGACACTGACACAACCAGCTCTTTAAGTTTTGTTTATAGGAGAATAGTAGCTGTGTGCCTCTGTGTGGACCCATCTGGGGTCTGTCATTCTTTTTAAAGTAATCTCAGTACTCTACAATTCCTTTTAACTTTGGAAGATGAACTGGCATGAAATGCTATCACCCCTGTAGTGGTGAATGAGTTTCTTCACTAAAGATTGCAGTGGAGCAGGAGGGATGCTCCCTTTTTAGAGCTTTCCTGTCTTTGCAGGAGAATACATTGCTGCTTTCCTCTGCTCAGATTCATATTGTGGGAAACAGCCGCTTCTTGGTTCACTTCAGTGAGACTACTGACCAAAATTAGATTTATCGTCATCTGAGTCCCTCTTTCAGCATATATCCAAGTGCAGCAAGAGAAAAGCATGGCAGCCTGCCTCAAAGCCTCCCTCCTGTCGGACAAGCAAGGAGGGAATGAATTTCAGAATCCCAACACACTTAACAGATTCCTTGTTAATCTCAGCAGAGTTTTATTGGTATTAAGCCTGGATTAGGAAAGGATAGGTGTTCATGGATATACCACCCCCAGCATAGTATATCCTACTACTCTGCATGCAGTCACGTACCACACATGCAGGGAGAGAGAGCGAGGGGCTCATTAGTGCATTCATGCTTCTGATGATCTTACAAAGTACAGATTAATAATGATTTTATAGTACTCAGAAATACGTTCTATTGCCTGCCAGTGAGAGAGAGAGGCTGGAACAGAGTCACTGTAAAAAAACATAATTAATAAGGACTTAACCCCGTAGCATCTAATGTTTCTCAATTTCAAGTTTTGTAAAATTTAAGTTTCTGAAAAGTGGTGCATTGAAGCATTCAAGTACACACTTCCATGCCTTCTGATGTATTTGAACTTGAAGCAGCTAGTAGGAATTATCTGATGCTGAGTGCAAGCACCTCAGTCTCAAATAGTATCAGTCTCTGATGCCTGTGAAGATTCATCTCTATATTTTTCCCACAGAGAACCTGGATGTGCCAGAGATGCCCCTTGTAAGCTGTGTTTCAATCTGTAGGGGCACAGAAACACAATGTGGCTTCGATAAGAGCTTAAATCTCTTTGCTCTGCTCTTGTCTGGGTCTTCAGGGAGGCTTGCAGCTTTTGAAAACAAACCTCACTCTTGCATGTCACCCTCTGCCTTCCTTCTTCTGACCCAGAGTCTGTGAAGTGATACTTCATAGGTGGTTCAGTTATCTGGAATCTCCTCGCCCAAATTACGTTAGGAGAGGTTGTGTGAGAGAGAAGATGGACTTCCTTTGAAGGAACTGTGCCTTCATGTTCTTATTCAGTATACTGATTTGACCTACCTTCTCTTATTTCCCAGCTCTTCTGTTTCTTATTTCCCTGTTTGGGTGGCACCTGTTCCTGTGTTTCATGTCACAAAACCTTGTCTTCTGTCTGGACCCTTCACCTTCGTTGTGTGTTTAGTCTCTGTCAGTCTCCTACTGTACCTTGCCCGTGGGCTGCTCTCCTGATGAGCATCACCTTTATAATTTACTTTATTCAAAAGTGAAAAAGCAAAATCTCCTCAGAGTTGTTCTATTTACTAATGTGAAATGAACCTTAATTATTTGAGGGAAATAAACACCAGTGTCTTCATGTGACTTACCAGGTCTTGAGGCAATTTAAGGAGATGGTAGAATGTTGCTATGAACATATAAAAATTTCTCTGTGTGTAAGCCTTCTGATCATTTTCCCATGGGAGAACATCCTTTTGCTGTCTTTTGCTCTGTATAAGCTTTCTGTAAACAAAATATCTGTGTCTGTTCTTCAAAGACATAGAATTAGTTAGCCTCCTCCTACCTATGAAGAGACTAAACTAAAATTACTTTATCTTTCTGATATTGTAAACTATTCAGACACATTTTCCTAGACGAAGCAGCAGCAGGAGCATAGAATGCTCTCTGCTGAGCAAATATAAAAATATATTAGAATTATGAAGTCATTTTAATAAATCATTTTAACCTTCTAAAATTATTGTCAAGAGTCCTTTCTTCAATGCATAGACCACAACGATAGTAGAACACTTCGGTGGTCTTCACCGTTGCAGCAGAATTGATCACCTGCTGTGTCTTCAGATGGTGCAGAGGCTGGAAGCCTGTGTAGTGCTTGTTGTAGATAACTGTGGTATCATTTTATTGTATTTACAATCTTATATCAGGATATTATATCTGTACATTATGAGATTGTAATTCTATTCATTGTATTAGCTTAGTGTTCTGTTCTTTTTCTACTGCTGTAAATTTAAATTTCATTGGGCTGTTTTGTAATACTTTCTCCACAGAAATTGGTGAGACTATGGTAGCTGTATTGCTAGTGGTCAGTAATTAAAAAGCAGTTGTTTTCCTTTCTGTTCCAGGCAATTGATGAGCCTCCCTATCTCACAGTGGGCACTGATGTGAGTGCAAAGTATAGAGGAGCCTTCTGTGAAGCCAAGATCAAGACAGCAAAAAGGCTTGTCAAAGTCAAGGTATGTGGTTTTCCTGCAAACACTTTATTTGAGGAGGGGTAAAAAAGCGATTACTGTTCATAATGCTGCAATGTGAAACCTCTTTTTAGTCTCAGGATAGCTAAGAGGCTGTCCTGTCCTTGGAGACTGGCATTACAGTCTTTGAAATAACAGTAAGCTTATTATTGTTGGGATGGGAGGGATTCTCCCACTCCCACACAAATAAATATGTTCTGTTTCTGTCACTCCTTTGGCATCTGCGTGTTTTTCACCTTCAGTGCTTTAAAGCTGACCTTAAAGTAATTGATTAAAATGTGACCAATGCAGGCTTGTGTATGGGAGAGAGAATATTACCAGCAAATAGCTAAGACTACTCAAAGTAGCCTTTAATAGGGTATCTTTTACTCGAAGAGCACGTCACTGCTGTTTAGCTGTGGCAGCTAGATAATGCTTCAGGAATAAGCTGAAACCCTTCTGCCTTCCAAAAAATATTTGGCATATTGAGTCTTACAGAATAGCAAGCAGGGGATCTCACCTAAGCTTTATGATAACTGGTTAATGACTGAATCATTCTAAGCCACATGCACGACAAGCAAAAATTCTGCAAAAGGATTGCAAGATATACATTTCAACGTTTCTTGAAAATTTAAAGTATAATTTCTAGAAATAAAGAGAACAATACACTGCAAAATGACTATATTTCTGTTGGTATAATATTGCCCTAAAAACTGATTTGGGAGGAGGTACTGTTTTTCTGCTTTGCCTCTTAACCTCGTACAGAAGCATTACAGAGGAAGGATCAAAACCACCTAGAAAATACAAATTCGATTGTTGCTCTGCAAAAGTTGTAGTGGCAGAATATTTTTCTTATATCTACTGTAAATTTAAGTGAAAAATGTGTGAAATGTAAGCGGCGGCGATAACCCGTTGTTGAAGACTATTGCACACTATAAATTAGTGTGCATTATTTGACTCTGCCCTCATGCTGTGGCTGATTTTTGCCTATAGTGTGTCTGAGGGAGAGAGCAGGCACTCTCCATAAACCCTGTTGGGAAGGTCTGTACTCACTTACTTCATAGTAATGTTAAATACAACAAGACTTTAGTCTTAAATATGCCAGAAGAGCAAATCAGTAGCCTTTTCTTGTCATTAGTCAAAACTCTTAATAGCATCAGGAAGTCCATGCTTTACACTACCGTTGGGTTTAAGTGATTAAGTATTGCTATTTAATCTGTTAAGTATTAAGTACAAGAATTTTGTTGTGCCTGGATCAGTGAAATCTTATTTCAGTTATGTGGGGGACTTTCAGTCTGCCTCCTTAGACGGCCACTTGCTATTTATTATTCAGTGCTCAGTATTTTCTTATGCGTTTATCACTTGAAGTTTGGTTACTGCAAGGTTTGCGGAAAGATCTTGACATGAAGTGGAATTTTTCCATAAACTGTTTGTGGAGATTTTGTACAAAGCCCTCTGGAATCAGTTTTTTGTGTATGTGTGTTCACTGCTACAGTATTGCTTAGGGCAGTGCGGCCCCAGTACTGTTGTTGCTTTCTAGAGTAATGTGGTTGAGATTTTTTGGTGTAAGTGCTGTAACAATATCTGTTTACATTGTTTTTTCTCCACCAAGAATGTGTATTTCTTAAGCTTAGCAGTGGCCCTCTGATTTTCTCTGAAAATCTGTTTAGCTCTTTCTGGTACATGCATACTTTCCCCAATACTAGCTCTAACAAAGATTCCCATTACCAGGTGTGCTTTGTCTGGAATTTTGGTAGTTTATCTGCTGAATTGTTTTTTTCACTTGCTGAATGGGTTTCTTTTGGCCCCGGTATATATTTTATGCCCTTGTCTTCTAGAACTACTAGAGGAGAAGGAGGGTTGGTTAACTTCATGCTGTCAATTTTAGTGTAAAGCAATCATTTAAGTTTTGTAACTAGATGTTCTGCTGAGAAAGTAGAATGGTAACAAAATTCTTTCGATGTGGAGTATTGTAATCTTCAGACAAGTAAAATGTGTTTAATTGTGTCTCCTTTAATGTGCTTTCTTCTTCTGTTGAATTCTGCTTCCTAGAATATTTTGAGGAGATACCTTCATGTTAACTTTCCCATCACAGCATAATTTAAAAACTTCATTCAATTTAATGCAGGTGCTATGTACTTATAATTTCAGTATCAATAGGTACTGCATTTTGCAGTTTAGCAGTCTGGCAAATTCTGTACACGGTGCGGAATTCTACAGTAACATATAACAGCATTGCACCCTTGCTCATGGAAAGCAGCAGAACTTCAGATTTGCCTGGGCTTTTCAAAAGTGTTGAAGGCAGCACAAATTTGACTCAAGGGCAAGACTTTGGGTGTTACAAGAGTGTTAGTATACTTTATCAGATCTGTTATAGCTTTTTTTAGAGAGTTATTTAAACCAGTTTATCTTGGCAGTGTCTCCTAAAACAATTAGCAGCATTATCCACCACCACTTGCATTTGGGCACCCACAAAGAAGTTTCAGAAGAAACTGTTTTCTCTGTAGGTCTTCATTAAATAGAAATAAGTAAACTTCTGCTGTAATAGGACTTACTAGGACTGTCTTTTCAGGATGGTGAAGAAAAAAGAAATTCCAGCTGAGTCTAACCAAGCTGATGATGTGCTGACTGTCTTAGTTTTTTGCCTGAGACAGAAAGGTTTCACACTGCTAAATACTGTGAGAATTTAAACCCACAGCTAGTAAATACTGACATCACTTTTGTCTGCTTCAAGAAAGGCCAGCAGTGTCATGCTGAGTTTGGAGTTTGAATGTTTATGTTAATAACCAGTATTTTTTGAGCACATATGACTATCTCAAGAAGCAAAAACTGGTGGTATCAAAACTCTCCTTCCAAAGAGTCAAAGCCCCAAGACATCTTTAAAAAGACAAACCATTGTGGAATACACAGTAGTAATTTGCTTTATTTACCTTTCATAGAGTACATTGTGGCTGACTCATGGTTCTGGATAGAGTTCCTTTTTGCTGCAAAATACATTCAAGATAACTACAGAAAGTAAATAAGAACAGATGTCTCTAAATCAGAATTGATGTACTGGATATTTCGTACAAGCCGCTAGTGACCCTTGGTTTCATATTATTTTGCATCTTAACTGAATTTTGGCTTTCTAGATAAATTCCTGCAAAGAGAGAATGAAATACCTGTATCTCTCAGGATGAGGTTCAGGAGAGTAGTCTTTGCTCAGTTAATTCCTAGCCTGAATCCTTTGTCTGCCTTTTGGTTACAAGATACGATTTTGTCTGTGTGGTGGACAAAGTGTTTGCCATCAGCAAGTGAGATGTGCAGGTGTAAAAAGAACATACTCTCACAACTATATGTGTTGCTGTACTTGTGACTACAAGAAGGATAGACAAGATGACTGTTCCATTGAAGGAGCACCTGGAAGGCAGTGTAGCATTTTAGTGCATTTGTTTTCTAATCGGAGAGTCAAGATAGATTGTCCTTAGTCCTGGTTGTAGGTGCTGTTCTTGGCAAAACTCCTTAAAATCTCCTCTCTGAGAAGGCTGTGTAGGAGAGTTGGTGTTAGAGAACACTGTGGTTCTCAAGGGAATGTTGCTGTGTGCTACAGTGAAGCTCTCAGCAGCAGTGAGAACTGTGGGTACACTTGTGAAACAAGTCCAGACTTTTGATGTAAGATTGCTGTAGTTGAGGGCTAGTGTTACACAGCTGGGTCTCATGTTACATTCTTACTTATTTCAAATACTCAGTAAAACATCATATATTTCAACATCAATACACCAAGAGAATATGTTCTGGTGAACATCAGAACATAATTTGTGTGTTAATAAATGTACATAGGTATATAAAATGTAATTCCAGAATTTTCTCCATTTCCTATAATTTTAAAACTGGAATGGAAATAAAACTTCAGATGTAATTAATCCTATGACTTGGAGTGTAGCCAAGTTAATTGTGAATGAAATGAAAGGTGAATGTCTATAGCATCTGGTATAGATTATCATGCATTTGAATTTCCAGACCAGTTTTTTTTTTCCCGAGGACATAGAGTGTAGGATTAAAGACAGCAGCCTTTGTGTCTTTATGGGAGTGACAGGGGAGAATACTTTAATATGTTTACAGGATTTACTTACTGCGGTTTGGAAGGACTGAAAAGTTATCTGTTTTTACATTTTCTTGCAATTAACTCTGTGTGTAGGCTAAGCTGACATGAACTGAAAGCCTGTTTGAGTTGTTCATTTTGTTTAGTTGACAGCAGTGTCCTGTACTTTTGTGAGTCTTTCAACCATGAGGTGAAAAATGCACTTTTATCAGCAAAAGATAAAGGTGCTAAAACGGTTTGATTTCAAAGCACTGAAATGTAAGTGTTTCTTTAAAGTTGTACTCAGAAGTCTTGAAACTTTTTCCTCTCTTGCTGAGGTATTAGAGAAGTACAAATAATTTAAGAGAGCTGCAGAGATCATTTTGAGCCATTAGACAGTTTTGTTATACTCTTGTCTGTCATTTCCTTTAGAGACAATGATTCTATTGTGAAAGATAAAAAATATTTTAGGAGTTTTGATAACTAAGAAATTAGCCCCTCATAATATATTTCTAATATATAATATATTTCTAAAATATATGAATAAAACCGTTTTCAGCAAGTGAGGGGGAGTGATTATGGTGATTAACTCTAAAATGAGAGTAAGAGAAGGGCTACTGACGTTTGCATGTGCTTATGCTGCTCAATTGTATCAAGTGATTGTCAGTTGAATTATATTTTTTAGGTAACCTTTAGGCACGATTCTTCGACAGTGGAAGTGCAAGATGACCACATTAAGGGTCCCTTAAAGGTAATAAATTTGGTTTGTATCTTGCTAATGCTTTGAAAAACATTTTTCTTTTCAGTATTTGACATAAATGTGCATATACAGTATGGGGCGAGAGTAGAAGTTTCAGCTTATTACACAGGCTAGATAGGATCACAAAGCATAAAAGGTAATGCTACAAAGTTAGAGATAGTACACTCTTCATGTTAGATTTTTTTCTTTGTAGTTAGAGGGGATGCAGCACAGGCTGGTGCAAGCTTCTTTGTTCTTTTTGCCTTAAAGCTAAGAAGTATGGCTGGCACTGATTTTTAGTCACCATTCCTTTGGACAACTCAGCAGGAGGATTTGATGGGAAAGCTCTTATACAAGAGAATGACATCACTCAGATTGGTTCTTGTTCCCCACCTGCTGGCAGGAAATAATCAGCTCAGTTAGTTGGCTTATTTTAAGGAGTGAAAAAAGTTTGAGGGATACAAGTATATTCAAGTGAAACTGGAAAAACATTTTATATTTGACGTGGAATAGGTTAGAAATTATCTCTGCTAACACCCAAGTGTTGATTTCATCACCTGTTTTAGAAAATCTCCAGTGCTAAGTGAGTTCTCTATTTTAGGTAGGAACTGTTGTGGAAGTGAAGAATCCAGATGGAACATACCAGGAAGCTGTTATCAACAAATTAACAGATGCAAGTTGGTATACTGTAGGTAAGAGAAAGATTTATGTGTTTGAATAAAACTTATGACTTAAAAACAAGCCTGTGACCTGGACATGTCCTAAGCATGGTGAGAGGGATTTTTTGGAGATGCTTAGGTATTCAGAGTTTTTATGAAATACCTTTAGAGATAAACTTCTTATTTTGGGTTTTTATAAGAAACTGTACCCTTTACAGTCTGAAATTGGGACACCAAATAAAGACTCAGTGAACTGCTCTATAACTGGTGAGTGCTCCTTAGATATTTAATACACCGTTGTTAAATATTGTGAAGCAAAGTATGCTGTCACATGTCCTTAAAAAAAAAAAAGCAAAGAAGTGCTTTTAAAACACAAGCTGCATCACCTAATTTTCCCCACTCCCAGACGTAGCACTTACAAGAGCTGCTGTTAAAACACACATAGCTTGTTATAATGTGATATTTCAGATGTTCGATAATATACCACATGCTCTATAGCCAATAAAGGGTGGAGGTTTTTTTTAATTTACATACAGGAAATGTGTTGATTTTTGAAAAACTACATAGTGCTCTCCTGCGTAGATATGGGAAGATGAAGACTAGATTTTGAAAGAACTTTAGCGAGATTTAGTTCTTTTGAGGTATGGGTTGTTGTTAGTGAGGTGATGTTGAACAGCTAGAGAAAGACTTGTTTTTCCCTAGTCACAATCCTTTCAGAAGGGAATAGAGCTCTAAATTTAGATAAAACCTTACAGATAAGTGTTGAAGAAAATATGTTTGCCTGTTGGAGAAGTAGAATCTATTTGTAAAGGTGAGACTGGGTTAGGATGGGGTGAAACATAAGGTACAAGGACAAGAATTCACATTATAGGTAGTATTTTGGTAATTAATACAGAAGGGGATCAGATATGAGAGCTTTTAAGAAGCAGATGGTATAGCTGGTGTTAGAACTGTGTTGTATGTCTATGTTTATGTTTCTGAGAAAGTGTGAGGTTAACAATTCAGCAAGAAGAATAAGATAGGAATCCACGCAGATGAAATTTTGAAGGTAGATGTCATGGAGTTGCAGTCAAAGGAGGTGTCTGTCAAAAATCCTGAACTTGGGAAATAGGAAGAAGTATGGGTTTCAGTCTCAAATCTTGTGTTTCGTAGATAAAAGAAGACAAAAGCATGTTGACCTTGCAGAATTGGTAAAAGCAGCACAGCTGCTGGCATGGTAGTGCACTTTGATAGAGAATTGACTCTAGCTGTGGATGGTTAGAATAGTCTTTGTCAGGAGGGTGAGTGGAATGAGGTGAGAATTACCGTCACTGACAGTGATGACTTTGCAGATCTGAGTGAAAGTCCTACTGTAAGATATAGTTGCCATTTACCAGGTTCCAGAATTGGCACTCATCTTAACTAGCAGTTACCTAATGTTGTCCTACAACTTGCCAAGAAGCATCTAAATATTTGCACTGTTAATGATTTTGTGAATAAAATTGCTATGATTTGGTGAAAAACCTTATGAAGGCATAGATCCATCTGAAGTAGTACCTTTCCAAAAGTTACTTAAGACCAGATATGCCATTGCAGCCATACCTAGAGAAGAATAACCCTTTGAGTGCTGCTTGAGACCTCTTTTAACACTGAAGAATGGGCAAAGTAGCTTTGAGTGTCCCTGTGTGTCTTGTATTCATAAGGTGTTGTCTGAATAGAAACTGTACATCAATTTGCTTACATGTTTTTTTCTTGGTGCTACTGCTTTCCTACCAAAGAACAACAAAAACTAAATTAAATTTTTATAAAAATCCAACTAGTATAGTCTCTTAAAATTAGTATAGCACTGTGTGTATATATGTATGTATATAGGTGCATAAAACTTGTAAATATGATAGGCATACATAAATATATATACACACACATGCACATACATACATGCATACATAAGTGTCCTTAGTTTTGCCTGCCCTGTAAAAAGTCCTCAAAGAACTCATGGTATTTAAGTCCTGATAATTAGATACTGTTTTGTCATTCGTATAAGTGTCTCTTAAAGCCTCTGTTTACTATGAGGGGGGGAAGAAAATGTCAGGATTATTTGCTTTACTAAAAATGCAGAACTATGCATGTTCGAAAGTAGTCTTATCCCCTTCTGCACTTTTTTATCATTACAATGCTTTTTCACAGAATTCAAAGTGGTATTGGTTGCATTAAGTTGTGTCTTTTCTTCCCCATCCTCCTCAGCTTTTCTCTTGCAGTTTCAGATTATGTGATTTTAAATACATTACACTCCTGATGCCTGCTCAGTAGATTGTTTTCAGGATGCTCCAATAGATCAGAATGTCATACTCATTAAGCCATGTGTGCCATGCTGGCCACATAAGTCTTTCAGGCAGGTCAAGCTTTTCCTCTGAAAGTATTCATGTTATGGAACAAGATTAAGATTCCCTCTGGCAGGGAAGAGGCCACAAGCAGATTACCGCATAGGACACATTATGTGGCTACCTGCCTAGCTCTGAATAGGTTTACCTCTGCTGTAGTCAGCTTATCTCTTGAAGTGGATAGATTTTTTTTTTATCTCTCATTATGTAAGGAGACTGTTTTGTTAATTAACACAAACTGGATTAGGAACCTGCTGACTTCTACTTCACTTAACCAAAGGGGGGCTTAATTATGCGCTGACCGTTTGAGATGCTGTTCCAAATCTACGTGGTGGTTTGTGTGCAGTTCTTGCCATTGATACTTTTCAACAAATGTTGAAGTAATGGATGTGCATCTCTAACTGATACTGTAGCACAATTGAACAGTGTTCAGCAATTACTGTAGTCTATAAGACAAGCTGGGGAATTATTGTTACAAGGGGAAATTTCTTCATCAACAGTACTCAATTTTATACAGGGCTGAAAAATTCACAGAACTAAATAAAAGGCTCTTTAATATCAAGTATAAATATTAGTCAAGAATTTGAATGTACCTTGTTGATTTTGTATATTTTTATTTGAGTTAGTAAACATTGAAGAGTAGGGCACCCTCCATCAGAAAGCAAGAAATTAAATTAATCTCTCTAATCTTGCTGGTCAACAGCCATTCTCCTAAGACTGTTACTTTGATCTGTTGGTGGACAGAAGAGGATGTTTAAATAAAGGTGGAAGAGACATGTTAAGAAGTTGCTGAGACTTCTTTTTTTAATGTAATATTTTTGTGTTATCTTGGGGTTGTTTCTGTGCCCACAAATGTCTTCGAGGTCACTGCTGTGTGGGGAGCAAGAATATAACTACTGTCACTGCTCAGGAGGGGAGAAGAGATAAATTCTTGTCTCACTGAACAGTGCAAGCAAAGCCTGAGAGTTAAAATTTGTCACCAGGTTTTCATCTGTTAAGTACCTCCAGAAGACTTGACAAAACCTTACTTTTTATATGACCAGTTTATCAGGTTCTGAAGACCCCACCTTATTTGTGTTCAGTGCATTTCAGGGTTCTTAAGGGTAATGTATGTAGCTGAATGAACTGTATTATGAACTTGTTTCCAGATGACCTAGTGATAGCAGAGATAGCAAAAAGTCTAGAAACTGGGAGCTGCACAGTTCTGTCAGTAGAGCTGGTTTTGAAGATTGTCAGCACTCTGCCTTTTGTCATCTTCTTAAGATGATATCACTGTTGTTCTGTAGCGTAGCTGCATGAAGTCGGTAGAGAAAGACATTGAACTTCCATACATTGAACTTCCATACAGTGTTAAATTACAGCTTTTTTCTATAAATATCCATTTATGTTTCTCCATGGTAAGCAGAGCTTTCACTTGAATATCACAGGAGTTGTGTAATTCAGTTCTTTAAAAATTGTAAATGTTAGGAAAAATAGTTTTTGAATGTTAGAAAAATGTTAGAAAAAATAGTTCTTGAATTCTAGTGTGTTGAACTTAATTTCATGACACCATTAATTGTCTGCTCAACTTCTGATTACTCAAGGTATGCAAGTGTAAATTAGCTATGGTGGGAGAGAAGCTCATGTATTTGTATTTGGTCGATCTGTGAAATGCTTTACTGGATCTGCAGCATTATCTGGGCATAGGTTTGTCATAAGGGTTGACTACAGGAATATAGATCCCTATACAATATTCTTTCTGAGATGTAAATGAATTGCTTATTAATATTCTGAGTTAAAAAGAAATATTTTCTTTCCTCACTTCTTATCTGGTGGCAGTGTTTGATGACGGTGATGAGAAGACTCTGAGACGTTCTTCCCTGTGTTTAAAAGGAGAAAGACATTTTGCTGAGAGTGAGGTAATTGAAGAGTTTTTATATTACAACTTTTTATTTAGAAAAATTTAAAAGTGATACTTTTATTACCTCAGTATGTTATGTGTATCCATGCTACTAAAAATGGGGGTTATGCAAAGTGCGCCACAGGGTCTTGCTTATTCTTTTTTAAAAACAAGAAATACAGTTAGATTTCACCAAACTGTGTAAATTAAGAAACAAAATCAGCATTTTATCTTTTTCATTTTTATATTATTGATAATTTGTAGATTGTAAAAAAAAACTGCCATCACACAACTAATTTGCATTGTATAAAAAATTATCTGTATTAGTGATGAAAAAAAATCACAGTATACTTATAACATGAAAAGTAATAAAATTTATAACATAAAAAACTAATGTATGTGTTTCTACATAATAAAGTTTTGCTGCATTTTTGATGGTCAAACCCAATTTGTAATAGTAATGAAACATGAATGCTTTTCTTCTAAGTGGCCTCCTAAATGGTGAGTTGCTGTTACTTGTTTATTTGACAATAGCTAACAGTATTTTGAAGCTGGCTCATGTCTCAGAGGTGATTTACACATTAAAGTATGCAAGCATTTGTAGCACATTCCAAATAATTGGATTCCTTCATGTTATGTAAGACAGTCTGGCTGGATGGGCAGATTTCTGTAAACATGTTTGTTTATTGGGCAGCTACTGAAGATGGGTTTTTTGGTTCTACATAAGTGTGCTGTTATTGCAGTCAGCTGAGTTTGCATGCTGCATTCTTGTGAAGATTCAGGTATCTTCTAGGATCCTAAATCAGGATTAAACATATGTAAAGGTGGGAGCCTAATTAGATGCCTAAATGTAGATTCATATAGAGATGCTATAATTTTAAAGATTATGGTATTCCTCCAATTAGTTCTTTGTCATTAATGATCCTCACAACTGAAGATTAGATTTCTTTGTTCCGTAAATAGTATTTTAATATGGTTTCAGGAATATTACCTTAGAGTACATGCATTGAAAATTTTGGTCTGCCTATATTGCTTTGTGACCTGTTTGGCTGAATGACAGTAATTCAGATTATTTTGTCAGATTCAAAGAAACCCTACATTCAGATGACTGGTACTTGTTATTTTGTCATCTAAGCTTTTGATATTTTGCCTGAAGTCACTGATTTGCAGTTCACTGTCACCAGCTCTGAATGAAACATGTTGTACATTTCTAATAATTACCTTGTGATTGCACAGCTACACAGCAGGGAAAATTGCATCTCAAATTTCTTTTGTAATTAGGCCAGTGCCCCACAGTTGTCTTGTTCTGATACTGCTTCCCAAGAGTGTGGTGTAAAACCTTTTAGGATGTCCACCACACTCAGAAGTAGTCATGCATTTATTTTTAGATTCTAAAAAGCCAGTTTTATTGTCCCTAAGTCAATTCTCTCTGAGACAGAAAACTTTTCAGATGCTTGTCGGTGTTACACATTGAAAAATTCACACATGACAAAGAAGTTGAAGTCAGAGGACTATATTTAATTTGGAAAGTTTTCTGCCTTCTTTCAAAGAACAATAATAAGTGGCTGTACAAAAAATTATTCTGTACAAGTAGCCTTTGAATCTGGAATGGTTATCACTTAAACAGATAACAGCAGGCTTAAGGAGAGAAGATACTGCATGTCCATGAATTCCTTCTATTGAAGGATTCTTCCTGAAGAGGGAAAGTTCTTTTACTCCCTCTCTTTTTATTTTGGATTATGATAAAGCATCAATTAGCACCCTCACAATTATCAATATAGCAGCCTCTTTAAATTTTTTTTAAAGTTTTAGAGTCTCTCTCACATATCAAAGTATGAATTGCTAACAAAAAATATAAATAAGTTGTCGTGTTTGCTGCTGTTGAGTGATTTTGCTGTTTCATTTCAAAGGGGACCTTTGTTCATTCTTAAGTAGATGATTCAGTATTTAATCTAATTATAGGACAGGCAGAAAATTAATCTGGTAGAGATGGAATATGCCAGGTGAGCAGAATACCTGATACTTATTTCTCTGTGTTTTGATGGTCCAAAGGCAGGACTTCTGGGAAGAATTGTCTGTGTGTGTTCGACAAAAGTTAATTATTCAGAGGTGCAGAGAAAGTGTTGAAAAAACTGCAAAACAAAACACATTCCTTTTTTAAAATCTAAGCATGACATATATGATGTACTTCTGTGTTTCTTTCATAATGAGAAAGTCTCTATTGACAAAAATTGCTTCAGTGAAACAGGTGGATTGGAGAGTAACTTATGCCAGCTTTTTCTTATGTATATGCATATGGGATTTTTTCATTTCAACAGACATTAGATCAGCTTCCACTCACCAACCCTGAACACTTTGGGACTCCTGTTATAGGAAAGAAAACAAACAGGGGAAGGAGATCCAATCATATGTAAGTTAAATATTATGATATCTGTGCTGTGTGTAATCAATTCTAAAGCTTTCAGTGTGTGTCAAGTTTTATTATTTTTATGTTCAGGTTTCTCTTATTAAAAAACAGGAGGCTGGATGAAAAATGTTGTTTAGCACTCAGTTTGAAAGTCAGGTTCACGTGTATTGTTGCATACAACCATTTCAAGTCTTCATGTAATCAATATTCAAAGTAGTACCAGGTATAGGCAAGAGCTTTTTTTCTTGGTTTAATAAAAAAAAAAAGGCATCCCAAATGGAAATGTGATGTTAAATTATATTGACAAACATCTCTGTAGTGTTGTAAATACGTTGGACTCAGGCTAAAACAATTACAAAGCAGTCTTTGTCCAGCTGATAGGAAGTCTTTGTGGAAGGTCCCAGAGTCCTCCTATAGACCTTTGGTTTCTCAGTACAGGGTCTCTGAAGGGCTTTTAGAAGTAGATGAACAGTATTACTGAATTACAGAGTGGGTCAGGTTGGAAGGAACCCACAGTGGGGCATATGGTCCAACCTCCCTGCTCAGGCAGGGCCATCCCAGAGCACCTGGCACAGGATTGTGTCCAGATGGTTCTTGAACATCTCCAGTGAGGGAGACTCCACCAGCTCTCAGGACAATCTGCTCCAGTGCTCAGTCACCTGCACAGTAAAGAAGTTCTTCCTCATATCCAGGTGGAACTTCCTGTGCATCAGTTTCTTCCCACTGCTTCTAGTATAGTTTGCAACAAAACTCACTGATATAAAAACAAAGTTCAAGATTTCTTAGGTGCCAAAATTCTTGGTAGCTGTGGTCTTGATAAACCAGTGTTATGTAGTCCAGTGCCTGTTCTTTGTTGTTTGTGGGTGGGTTGTGAGGCGTTTGTGTGTGTGTTTATGTGGGGTTTTTTGCTTGTTTGCTTAAAATCTTTAGGTGTAGTGTTTTTCATGCTTGGGTTTTTGCATTTTTAGTAGCCTGAAATAAATGTTGCCTTGCGTATGTAGAGGAGCTATACATTTACTCAGAAAATTGTTGAGTTATACTAATTTGTGAGGTAATGAAGGAAAAAGCTGAAAAAAGCTGCCATTACCGCAGAGAATGTGATTGTAGCATCCTTGGTGTCTCTGACTGGGTTGTACAGGACATTATTATGTCAGAAGCAGTGCACTTGTCTTTACTTACAGTTAATACTGAGTTAACTGAATTTAAAGACACTTACACCAGTATCTATGCAATTTGAATTAGGAAGAAATCTCTCCAAAATAGTTCTGGCTTTCTCTTTAGCCTTTGACTTTTTTATCTTCCTACAAGAGAGTCTTGAGCCCCAGAAAGCAGCCTGAAAGACTTTAATATATTTTAAAAGAAACCATTGCTTAAAAAAAAGAAAAAGTTAAGGGAAAAAATAAACCAAAACAATGCTAAACCAAAACAATTACCATCACTGGAAATAACTTAAATATAAGGTGGAGAAAAGGAAATTCTCCTTAAACTGTATATCAGTTGCCTTCTGTTAAACAAATGGTAACTGTGAGTTTTTGTTAATATTGAATTTTGTCCTCAAAAGCATTTATATGACAAATGGAAGATATCTTTTAAAGTAATGGTGGTTGTGCTTATTGAAGATGCTGTATATTTTCTGAGGATTAACCTTTCAAGTGACTGTTAAAAAAAGATATATAGAGAGATTCAAGAGAGGAGGTTTTTTTTTGGTTGCAAGTAATTTTAGTTGGACTACTTTGTACATTTAGACTCCTGATATGGTTAAAACCAGGTGCAACTTTGTACTTGAACAGTCAAAACAACAAGCCAGAACCCTTTTAAATGAAAATACATTTGCACCTTGGCCCACCTACGTACATTCCAGCTCTTCATTCAATATAAAATTGAAACAGTCGTAGAAATGCTTCACTGCACATCTTTAAAGAACTGTTTACAGGCTTTCTCTTTGCTATTCATCTTTGTATCTGATGTTTCTTCTTCAGAGGTTTGTCCTCTCTCAAAACAGCTTTCCATTCTGTGTGGTTGTTAAAGTAAAAGCATAGAGGGATTTAAGATGGAAAACCAGAACAGTTTAGCTTAACATTGGTCCGAAACTACAACTGAAACAGTATTTTTGAACAGTGTTTATGTAGGGCAGAATGGTTTCACTTTGAATACCCTGACAATGTGTTTCTCTTCCTCTGTATGGGTGTGCATGGTGGTGTTTTGAGTTTTACATGTGTTACTAGTAAATGTGCATTTCTGAGTTTGTAATGTTTGAATTGTTACTATAATATAATTATAAATACTTTATTCATTTTTTATGCCAAAACACCTAACAGACGATTCAAGTCACTTGATTTATGCTTGTTTGATAATTTGCTTTGGATCTCCTGTGATTATAATAAGTAAGTTTTGAATAGTTGAGTTTTAAGTCTTTTTCTGTTGTTTAGTCCTGAAGAAGAATCTTCATCCTCTTCCAGCGATGAAGATGAAGATGATAGGAAACAAAGTGATGAGTTACTAGGAAAAGTTGTGTGTGTGGACTGCTTCAGTGTGGATAAAAAGAAAGCTCTGTGGTTTCCTGCCTTGGTAAGAGTTTCATCTTTATTACAATTTTATACAGCTTTTATAATTTTCTGGGCACTGAAGAGAGGTGTGGGGATTTTTTCATTTTGGCGTTTTTTGTTAGAACTCAGTATGTTTTCTCAAATTGGCCTGTACAATAACAGTCAAAGGAAATATATCTAGATATGTTTGTTTAAAAAAAGAAATTACTAACATGACCTTAGTTTTTCCAAACAGCCAGAGCTTGTTGACCTAATTCTATTTCAGCAGTGTGTTCAGCACTATTGGTCTAGAATTTTAGGGCTTTTTTCCTAGGCTATTGCACATCAATTTTCCAAATTACTAAGTTTTACCAAGGAAGGAAATAGAAAGTACAAAGGGAGGGAAAGTTTAGTGATTACATAAATGGTTTTTCAACATTCAATATAAACACATTGGATAATAAAATCAAATGTTTTTTTCTTGGTCACTACGGTAGGTAGTGTAAAATTGACAATAAATTGACTTTAAAATTACATTGTAGCCTTTTGGTACCAGTATTTTTCCTCTTCTTTTATTCTGGCTTAAAGACACTTTTTGAGAAAAAAAATTCTAAAAAAATATCACAGCTAGTCTAGTGATTGCATTTATACCCACTGATTGAGATATTTGGAAATGAATATATTTCTATATGTGGTACCTTCTAATACCATGCTTTTTAATTTTATTTTTAATTGTAAATATTTGATTAATTCCTCCCTGGCAACGAAAGCTTAACACGTTTATCTAATTTTAGGGAGACTTGTGCTCTGCTTTTGAAACAATGCCATACAGTAACATTTAACTCCCCATAGTATGTGCAGTAGCTCTCAATTGCAGCTTTCTGCTTGTCACCTGCTGTGTCTTGTAATGCAGTCCAGCAGCTTTCCAGTAGGAATTCTTTTGGGGAAGTTTGTGGAAGAGAAGGAGTCAGTGAAGTCTTTTTTACAAGGGAGAGGGCAGAATGTACAGCAAGGAGATACCAAGTTTACGGCAGATAGCTTTAAGAGAAGTTTTCAGTGATAAACAAGAAAGACTGAGATGTTTCTTTGCTGAAAGCTGTCATCAAGAGGATGCAGTATTACCTGCCTCACAGTTCACTCAGAGAAGTGGTCAGTGAAACTGGCTTGAGCAGTTTTATGTCACACGCTGGGTTTGCCTTTCTGGTCATGCCCATGGCAGATACCAGTTGCCATGGCTTGCTCTCTGGGAGGGGTTGGGCTTGCTTGTGACTTGTGTAGTGCTGCTCAGGACAGCCGTGGGTCAGACCCTAAAGAGGAGCTGAATTGTTGCTTCTGCTCCAAAGATATAGTAAGGATACACAATTATTTCTTTGGCTTTCTTTTGAAGATTGGAATAGCTTCTTCTTCATGGAAAGCTTCATGCAACAAATGAAAAGCAGTAGGGAGATAAGGTTTGAGGGTGAAGCTTGTTAACTCTGAAATAGCTTATCCTAGATTAACTCTTACTTTAGTAATCGGGTTTATAGCTCTGCAAACAAAACATCATACTGCATTTAACCAGAAAAGCTGTGCCAAAGGATAGATTGATACCTCAAATAGCTGCCTTCTTTGGTTTGGCTTGGTTTTCTTTGTTATAATCCCCTCTCAGTAGCTATACCTCTTGGTTTTTTTACTTTGTAGGCAGGTTACCTCTACTGTATCAACAAAGTAATCTTATCTTATTACTGATACATTTTGCATTAACTTTCTATTATGGTAATTTCATGAATAATACAATGAAAATTCAGGTTTAATGTGCTGAAGAATGTATATCTCAGCATTATTTCTTATTAATGATATTATGTACAGATACATTGTGTATAAGCACAGAGGATGTTGTGCAAGTTTATTATGTGAAAACAAGTTCAGGGATTAGTCTAATCCTTTACAGCAAGTAACAATTAAGATCAGTAGTGGAAACCAAGTACTTTGGATATCAGGCCTATAACCAGGTAGATTATCACTTACAAATTTAAAACTATAGAAGTCTAAATTTGGTAAAAATTATTCTGGGGACTCAGTGATTGACTGGATTGCTTTAATCCTGCATACATGTCTGGGTTCATGGGGTTTTTGTTTGTTCGCTTGTTTTTGCTAATTCTGTAGGGAAGGGATGATTACAGTGACTAACTAGAATTGTAAAAGGGTCTGACAGTTGCTCCTTATGTCAGAGAGTGGGATTTAGTAAGCCTTATAGCATTGTTTGATTTTAATGTGTACTTAAAGGCTTTTGAAAAGTGCAGTGAGGAAATCTGCCTGCAGCATTTTCAGAGAATTGAGTTTACATACGATCATCTCTTTCATCGTCCTATGACTCCAGTGGAGTTTGTTTTGCAAGGAAATTGAGAAAACTTGATTCAGGCAAAATGGAGGTGATGTTGCTTGGTGTAAAGGCACTAGATGAGGTTATGGTAAGGTGTTTTCCAACCTCTAAATGGATTTCTGACTACTAAGATCTTGATGCCTCTGGAAAACCAGTAGCTAAAGCCTGAAGAGCCTTTCTCCATCTTTAAAGAGCTAGGAGTTTGCACTTGTCAGTTTAAAAGAGAGGATGATAATGATTGTCTTTTACCCTGACATTGCAAGCTGTATCTCAAGCATAATTCCTGTTACAAAGTTGTAGTTTTCTAAAGCAATTTTTTGTAGACAGTAGAATGCATTGAATTTTGAAACTTGGTCTGTTAAATTTTGTCTTGAGGACCATATTTAGGCTAAACTTTGTGATATGTAAGTCTATTTCCAAATCACTTGGAACTTTTGACTTTAGCTCCTAAAATGCTGCATAGGTGGTGACCTATGTAAGGAGGGGGGAAAAAAACCAACTTTTGCCATTTAATATCTTTGTATTTGGTGGAAAATTAGGATTGAAAGGCAAAAGTTGGTATAAGAGAGAAGAGGTATTTACCTGGGCTAACTTAGGGCTACCGTCATTTGCTGCTCCTTGAGGTTTTGTAGCAGCCAGAATTTTCCTAACTTTCAGGGAACTATGCACATTATGAGACATCAGATGAGTGATGGAGAGGGATTGATTTTCTGTTTTATATGTCTGGCAATTCAATTTATTTTTTTTTTATTTATTTATTATTAAAATCTTGATGCTTTTTGATGAGTGACTTGTATGCTGGTTTAACAAAACTTAAATAGTTTTAAAATTGCAACAAGTAATATGTTGTCTCAGTGCTAGACTTGATTAAGTCTGCTTCTTGAGTTAAAGAACCTATCATAATACTTGTACTTGAGGTGCTCTTCTGTCCTAGGCAGATTACTTGTAAGTCTTCCCTCATAAAATTGCATTTCATAAATCCTGTTAGCTTTTGGTTTTGACACTGTGTGTGATCGCATCTTTGCCATTTCCAGAAGTTTTCAGAAGTCTCTAAGTCAGGTGGCAGCACTTGGTGAAATTGCTGTCCTTTTAGGATGAGGAGTAGAATAAGCTATAGAGGCATGACAGATGGACATTTTGTCAGAAGCTGTTCTTATGTTTCTGGCAGCAGCCATCAGTTTCCCTCCAGGAGCAAACATGACCTCATGCATTCAGTAATTTCAGGAGGTCATCACTCCTGTGTTTTGAGGGATCTCACTTGCTCTCATCTCAGGGTTGCCAATAAGAAATGAGCACGAAAGTTTTTACAGAAGCACTGCTATTTACTATTACTCTCTTGTTTTAGCTTTTTCTCTCTAAACTTTGCAATTGTAATATCTTTGCAGGTGGTTTGTCCAGATTGTAGTGATGATATTGCGGTGAAAAAAGACAATATTCTTGTTCGCTCATTCAAGGATGGCAAATTGTGAGTAGGAATGTAGAGTTTGATAATTGAGCAAAATTTATACCTCAAGTGAAATGTAGTATGAGATGTGTTGGGTAAAGTATTAATAACATCAGTAAGCTCAGTAAATTCCTGCCAAGATTTTTCTAGTGTTTAAAAAACTGTTAACAGCCTGCATGGTGATGAAATTAGTCTTGAACTTTTTCATTATTAGTAATTGGATGCATAAATCTATCTGTCTTAATTTTAATTTCATTGTTAAAATTGTGGCAAACACAGCAGTATCACGTGACTTCAAGAATGGCCTGAAACTCTTTCCTGCTGGGGTTGGAGTAGAGCAGAGCTTTTCAGGGATGTGGCTGTAAGCTTATCCAGCTACAGAAGGGTCGGTGGGGGTGTGTGCATGCCTGCACGTACACCACATGCACACACAGAAATCCTCTTTCTTGTTTGAAGGTAGTAAGGCATATGTTTATCTCAGTCTAGACTGCAACTGCATCTTATCGTGCTCCTTGCAAAGAGCTGTAATGCTACTCAAAGTAGGAAAAAGGATAGAGAAACATAGAAAACCAGACTGCCTGGTATTTGCAACACAATAAAGAACTTTGTGTTCTTAAACTCACAGCAATAGAATTATTTTTCTAGGTTTTAGTTTTTATTTCCAAAGTTGCAGCTATTTATTGTGCTTGGTTCAGTTTAACACAATGTTTTGCAGGAATGATATTTAAATATTTAACAGTTTTGTTGTGGTTTAATTACTTACTAAGTCTAGGGTATTGCTTTACCATTTGATAGTTTTTCAGGCATCAGTTCACATCACCCAAGGAGCACACATGAGATGTGTGCACACAAGCACATACCCACCCCCCAGTCCTCCAGAGCTGCAATTCAGATTTTCTTCCTTGGTTATAGACAAAGTAGAAATCAGAAAGTGCTTTGTTCTTTCAATTTGAAAGTCTTTAATTTCATAGTGACAATTTACACTCATACTCATTTATGTTTTAAGCAAGGTAAGGTTCTAAATTAATGTTAAATTAATGTGAGGGTTTAAAGTATTACATATATGGGAGATTCCAGAAACTACCTGTTTGTGGAAGTAGCATGCTTTCTTTAGTATGCAGTGAATGCATATAGTTTAATAAATTTAATGTAATTAAAGTTTTAGTTTTAATCCACTGACTAATACTGTACCAGACTAGCACTATAGAATTGTCAAGATATACTTCACATGCTTCTTATATATGTTTACTAAGTGTATTATAATGTTAATGGGAGCTTTGTATTATATAGTTAGTTTACCTTTAAAATATTTTAATTTTTTTTACACTTTCTAAATTATCCAGTGTTTCTGTGCCAAGAAAAGATGTCCGGGAAATCAGTGAAACTTCACCAAAGCCTGATGCTTTGTTAAAGCAAGGTAAAAATAATTCCTGTGAGAAACACTTGCATGTATTTCCTTAGTTACATGGATTGCACTAAATATATGGCAGATTGATTCATGCCTTAAAGATCCTAAAATATAGGATCTTTTGTTACAGAATAATATATTGAAGGAGAACACTTACGGAAGGTTAGAGGAACTTTTTTTTGAACAAATAAAACCTAACTAAACAAAACCCCCCAAAACAACACCCTGCCTGCTCTGCACTGGCTTTAAGTGTAGACATGCCAAACATGCACGCATTGGTTCTATACATTATATTTTTCCTTTTGCTTTAGAACTTTATAGAATTATTCTCACAGTAGTGCCCCTAATGGTTGTAAGTAAGTTGCCTTGATGAGCTTTGAAAATCTGGAATTGTGGGTGCATTTGAAAGTTTGAGCTTTGTGTGATGAAACACTTAGAATTAGCTTGTGATTGTTTCTTCCTCCTTGCCCTCCCTTTTTGATATATATAAACTGCGGTGTAAACCTGTTGGATAGGGATTTCCTCAGTTAAATTTTCGTATATGCCCTATGCAGAAGATCCTTTTTTATGTGTGTAAACACTAACATGGGAAACACTAGTAATATCTCTGAGTGCCTTGATGCTCAGAGAACACTAGGCCGGTTTAACTGGATAAGACAAATAAGGATGGACAACATGGAGGTGGTTGTTGAGGTTCTTTGTATTTGGAGTGGAATTGTTAGTTAGCAGTTTTTCCTTCTTCTCCTCTTCCCCATCACCCCTGATTACTGTTGTTTTAATTGAAATATTCGTGCAAACTGATACTTCCTGCAGTGCTAACAAAGGCTGGTTCTTTTACAGCTTTTGACCAAGCACTCGAATTCCGTAAAAACAGAACTGTTCCTAGTAACTGGAAAACAGAACTGAAAGAAGACAGCTCCAGCAGTGAAGCTGAAGAAGAGGAAGAGGATGAAAAAGAAAAAGAGGATAACAGCAGTGAGGAAGAGGCAAGTGAAGTAAAGGGCATAGATACACAACTGATAAAAATTAGCAGGGACATATATATTTAAGTAGGCCTTTTTAACATTAGGGGACATGTTACATGTTAACATAGGCAACACTTAACATAGGCATTATTGAGTAACTTGCTCTCTGCCTGGTCTGCTGAAGAGCTGCTCCACTACAAGCTGTCTCTCTGGCTACCCTGTGTAATGAAGCAGAACTTTCAATCAAGATGTTAGCCCATGCACTCCACTTCCACCTTTCTTCACTTTTTTGTTCTGCAAGTATGGAGTCCCCAACTCATGCTTGGTTTTCTAATCATCTGTTCTTTACTCCCAGCCTTCTGTCCAGAAAAAAAATCAAGATGAGAAAAGAAGAAAATTAGTGGAAAGAACTTTATTTCACAGCTGGCTAAGAGGCTAAAAGAGAGGTTTTTGAGCCTTTTAGTTCCCTGTACCTTCCTGTGGTACTCTAAATCTGTATCTGCCATAATCACTTTTTCTCTCACCAGGGTTTGAGAGTTGTTCTCTTCATTTTCAAGCAAGTACTAGTAGTGCAGCACACTTAATTTCCTGTTACTAGGGGAATTGTAAAGAGGAAACTGAACTGGTTTAGGTCTTAAATAGTTGTTAGGGTCCTTCTCTCAGTCCAGCTCTGTGGATATTGTGGCTCTGGCATACCAGAAGATAGTGTTTCATCTTTCAGTCATTCATTCCTTTAAAATGTGTTGGGAGACGGCAAAAGTTTGAAGTTATGACTTGCCACCTCTCCATGCTTATAATTTCTTTCTGCTCCTCTTTAAGCTCTCAGATTACCCAGCTCTGATCAAAAGTTTGCAAGGGGCAGGCAGTGCTCTGCTTGGTATTTTGAGAAGCAAGGAATAGTTCCTTGGGCTGAATACAATTTCTGAGCTTTGTCAGCAGGTTCATGTCCAGCTGTGAGCATGATGCACGTAGATAGGTTTGTATCTATGCAGAATGAAACGTCATCTTTATATAGTGATCATTCCTGCACTATTTTTAGGTGAAAAATACAGGGCCTTTAGCTACAGCATTTGTAAATATTTGACCTTGTACTCTTTCAACACCTTATCTTGAGCTCCTCTTGTTGCATGTGACGTTGTTTGAGCTAATCTTTCCATGTGCTATACATAAAGATTTCATCTCAGACAAATATTTTGGAATTTACTGTATCACCTCTTGTGATAATCTTTTCCAGTAAACAGTGATTTCAGTCATTTGTTGAACTAGGAAGTTTCTAAAAAGAGGCAAAATATTGTTTTTCACCTCTCTTTTTTCTTCTTCGTTCTCCTTCATGGTCAGTGGCGTGTGTGTCTTCTCTCCACCCATATTTGAGCAGTTTCTGCAGCTTCTTCTCTTGCTTTTGTTATTTTGTGCCTATAATCTCCTGGTTATCGAGCAGCATCTCCTCCCAAACAGGATTTGTGGGCCTGCTCCACCTGCAGGTTGTTCTGCTGTTTCCCAGGACATGCAAAGTTCTCACTGGTGGCCCTCAGACCTTCCATGTGGTCCTACTACCCATAAACCAGAACAAAACAAAACAGAAAACCCAAGCTCCTAAAGATATCACCACAGGCTGCAAAAATAGATACTTCTACCCTATATATATGTTCACCCCATTCTATATATACATATTATATATGTATATATAGAATGTATATATAATATGTATATATAATATA
>VXAX01004176.1:53404-98953 GCA_013399835.1 Leptocoma aspasia
TATATAATATGTATATATAATATATACGTATTATATATGTATATATAGATATGAGATATCTTCTGTATCTCATAACTATGTATGTGCTTCCATCCTATATAGAAGGGAGTTCACACGCAAATCCTCTGTACTTATCTTCTAAGAAGAGTAGTTGCCTTGGTTTTTTTTTTTTCCCCAATGGAAGAGACTGGAAAATGGCCTTCCTTTATTTTATGAAATCTGATGGTAGGTAAAAGAGTTGTCAAAGACCCTCTCTTCCAGTGCTGTGCTATAGTACTGTGTGAACTTGTATTGCAAAAAACATGTTGTTGTTTTCCTGGATTTTATTATTCTACGTAGAAGCCACTTTATTTTAATTTGTAGCATAGACAGATCCATTAGGGACTGCAGAGTGACCAGCTAACACTCTGGTTGTGTAACTGGAAAATAAGCACATAAAATAATATGGCAGTGCGACATACCTACTTCAAACCATTATCTAGGAAGCCTTGTTGTCTAACTGAATTAAGAGATTATTAACAAATACTATTAGTATAGTATAATACATACTGACTCTGTAGAGATTCTGAGAAAGTGTCAATGCTTTTCAGAGGCATGCAGGGTCCTAAGCTTTCCATGTTAGCACACTTTCTTAAAAAGTTACTTTGTTCTCTACTGGAAAAATTAATAAAAAGTATTCATTCACTTGCCATTCTGGAACCTCTGTGAATTATCATGTTAGAAAAGTAGGAGTACCCTTCAGGCATTGGACTGTATAGTAGGAAAGGAGTGTTTTATTCGGCCTCTTCATCACCTTTACTTTATTTCACCCTGTATTTCAAAAGAATACATTCCTTCCTCAAAACTTTATTGGGTTTCCTGAAGGTTTTGTTCAGTGACACCCATCACCCCTCCCCTAAATGCTCTGTGAGACTAATGTCTTATGCCAAGTTTTTTCTTGTTGGTGAGGAACATGAGAAACCCAAGTGGCTGCCCATGATCTGTTTTCCATATCTAGCAGATGCTGGTAAAAGTCCTTTCCAAGTACCTGCTATGGGAGATGAAAAAAAAAAAATTCTGTAGTTTTGGAGTTTTATTCCGCCCAAGTAATTTGTTCTCCGTGGCCTGTGGAACATCAATGTTCTTAACTAGGCTTTTATCTGTACTACATGCAGGGCTGCAGCATCACCTTGTACCTGTCAGAGAAGAACTGGGCTAGGTGTGCTGATTTCTGGTGCCCCTGCCCTGTGAGAAGGATCTCTAGTTTGTTGGTTGCAGTTCTCTGCCCAGCCCGTCCCTGCCCATCAAAGCTGTCTGCTCTGAGCTCTGCTGGTACACTGGGTGTCAAATGCCCATCATGTAATGCCCCTTGCAGAGACTTTCCTCTTGCATTGCCTTTGCAAGATTGGAGTATTTTCATTGCATTTCTGTTGATAATTACAACTGAAGGGCAACTGTTTCAGCATATTGTGAATACTGGTTCTTAATTTTTTTGCCTGTTTGCTCTGATGTCATCCAAGTGCAATTAATAGGTAAGGGGAAGAACAGAATAAGAAAAAAACGTACTCCTTGATAATAGTTACAGCCTTTCCTGACCTTATTTTCAGCTGTACATCTCTATATTAAATAGATTCAGTAGATGTTGGAGTGTTTGGGGTTTGTTTTTGTTTGTGTGTGTTTGTTTTTTTCCAGTTCTGTTTAATAATGTTATTCTGTTTCTGTTGTTTTCTCAACTGTCTTAGTATAACTGTAAAGACAGTGTTTTTTCTTGTTGCTTCAGGGTAGGTGAAGCTTTAATATTTAGTACAAGGAGACTGTTGAAGAACGGAAGTGATAAACATGGAATGCAAATACACTAAAGGAAAATAATTTAGTTTAGATTACTGAATAACTAGTTATTTTTGGAAACTCTACAGGTAGTATTAAAAATTAATCAACTCATATTTGGTATGTTGTTTTGCAGTAGCTCAGTCATCAGAATTTCTTGAAAATTTAATATATTAATATCTTATTGCTGCTAGTTGTGGCAAGTCCCATTTTCAAAAGAAATTATGAGGTGTTATAAAGTAAGCCATAGTGCTTTGTTAAGAAACTCCGCTGTTTATTAATCTAAGTAAATCTAATACAAAGGTTTATTAGTGCAATGAACTGAACTTCCAAAATATCCATTGTTATTTCAGTTCTGGGATTGATCCTGCTCAGCACGCGCTCAGCTGGTGCCCCATGGCAGTTCGCATGCAGTGCCATTGGCTGCGGTTTGCCAGTGCAGTGGATTAGAACTCCTAAGAAAGTGCAAGCACCATTTGCTCTTTGACTTCATCTCTGAAAGTGACGTAGTCTATCCAGGAACCAAGGAGTCACTTAACTGCAGTAGAAATAGAGCTGAGATTTCTGACATAATCTCTTGATCATTAATAGCGCTGTCTCCCAGACTTTCTGCATAAATGGACGAAATTGAGAACACATCTTGATCTATGGTATCACTTACGATACTTCAGTGATCAGTCAAAAATCCAATTTCGATGTATGTTTACAGTCAATGTTTTATGTATTTTGAAACACTGTAGTTTATAAAACTTGGTTTCGTGTGGCATAGCACTGAGAGCATGTATCTCTCTGTGCCATATCCTGTTGCTGACTACAGTAAAACAAACTTAAACATTTAAACCTAAGTTATCAGTGCCTTAAGTTTCTTAATGAAGGACTGTAACTCAAAATGGTGACGGTTTTCTTGCATGCATTGCTTTAAACAGGAGGAAATAGAGCCTTTTCCTGAAGAACGAGAGAACTTTCTTCAGCAATTGTACAAGTTCATGGAAGACAGAGGTGGGCATTTTAATTAGCAGTACTTTGAAAAATTGAGCCTGTAAACTAGTAGTGCCTTGCAGTACAGTTTTGGAAGCAGGGAAACCGTACTCATGCCTCCTGCCTTCCCTACTATTTGGAAGATGAGTCTGTCACTTGACTCATCTCCTAAAATGCAGTCCCATATTTCTGCTTTCAGAAATAAATGGATATATATGAATATCTATCCTATTATGTTTTGCATATATTGTACTGTATTTGCTATAGTGTACTTACAGTGTGTATAATCAAACATTTAATACTCTCAATCATATTAGTTTATATTCTCAATTTAATAAATTTTAAATACCGACACACACACTTTTTAGGTCATGGAAAAATGCATTTACTTTTTGCTAATTTTCTGTTGTGAATCCTGATAAATGCATGAACATTATTCATAGATTGAGAAGTTTTTAAAAGCCGGTACCATTCATTATGTTAAATCTTTACCAGGTTTTTATATACTGCAAGAAAAGTGCAGTGTCTGTAGAGGCAGGAGCGAGGGTATCAGTATTTAGATTACTATTATAACTGGTTAATTAGTTTCTTCTTTAATGCCATATGAAATTAGTTAAACTGTTCACAAGAAATCACAATGTGATAGCTACTGTTAGTACAGTAGCATAAGAAGTTTCAGCTTCTGAACCATTGTGGGATTGCTCCTGGTGAGGGTTGGTTTGGCTTTTTTTTTATATCAGTGAAAGGACTGGTTCATTCTTAGATGTAATTGTTTCAGTAGGTGAAATAAAAATATGTACAATATAGTTACCAAGAAAATTTGCATCATTTCTGCATGTTCAGTAATGTATGGAAGAATTTGTGTGTGTGTGTATATATATATATATATATATATATATATGCATTAAATAACATAACCAATCCCTCTAGTTCAGTAAGACTTTAGAGTTTTAGTTTCATGAAAAGAAAGTACCAGATGCAGGAGATGGGGTTTAAAATACTGTATTTAACATAGTGCATATGATGTGAATTTTATGTTATTCTGAAAAAAATACTTCAAAACACCCTAACAATTGTCTTTGTTACCCAGGGACTCCTATTAACAAACGACCTGTATTAGGATATAGAAATTTGAATCTCTTCAAATTATTCAGACTTGTACACAAGCTTGGAGGATTTGATAACGTGAGTATTAGTATGATGAATACTGCAGAGCCATAAAACCTGAGGATGCTGTTCATTATTGTGAAATAATTTACTACTCTGTGAAGTACTGATAAATAACACAGGACCTTTAGATGTATGAAAGTTTTCTACTATGGCTGCATAAGACACCTTGTAGCTCTAAAAACCATGCTTTAGTATGAACCAGAGCTAGTTAGAAGCTAAACAAATTATACATCTGTTCAGCATGTTTAATTATTGCTGCATAAAATCAGCCAACATGTGTGTTTTTGCAATACTTTAAGAAACGTTTGCATGATAAAGTTATCTCCACGTGAAAGGAGTCACTGCTCAGTAAAATCTCAAAGACAACCAGTTCAGTGGCCTGATGTGAGGCCCTTAATTTCTATTTATTCTGGGCAGTGTAAAGAAGAATTTGCTGACAGGGATTAGTGAGACTGGTCTTGGGAGGAGTAATTGAAACATACTGAATTCATGGCCAAGTAGATTGTGTTTGTGCCTTGAGCTGCTTCCCGTGAATGGGGCCTGACAGCTGAGGAGGTCTGGTCTGTTTGTGCAGTGACACCTTTCTGATAGACAAGACAGGATGTGGTACTTGGGTATTGCAGTGCATCTGCTTTACCTTCAGAGATGGTTAGAAATGGGCACATCAGGGAACTTTGTCACCAAAGGGCGCTTTAAGGACATAATGAAAGACTGGTAGACACTATGTCTGGTGCAGTACTACCAGGGCTGAGTGTTGTTAATGCTTTGACTTATTTTTTTCTTTCCAATTTAATTAAAATTCTAGCTCTGATAGTTAAGAGCTACTTTAAATATAAAATAAAAATAAAAAATGATGTACTGATTTTTCTGATAGCTGTATTTTCTTTCCTCTGTTTTATTGCCACCTGGAGAGGAAGGCCTGCTGTGGCTTGTTGCATTGCAGAAATGCTAAATTGCTTAACATAATTACATTAGACTACAGTTTGCATTACAGTGAAATACTGTGTGTGTGATAGTAATTTTATAGATCAGAGGAAATTACTTACATTTATTTTCTGAAGCTGTAAACTTTGTCAATTTAGTTTTTTTGTCAGTGAATTAATTCAAAAACAATGATTTCATTGTCTTTAACAGATTGAAAGTGGAGCGGTGTGGAAGCAAGTTTATCAAGATCTTGGAATCCCTGTATTAAATTCAGCTGCAGGATATAATGTTAAATGTGCATACAGAAAGTAAGTAATAAAGCCATGGAGTTCATGCTAAAACTCCAGTGAACTGAAGTGATCCTGTGCTAGGGGTAATATACATCAAATCCATAACTCTTTGGTTATAATACAGTTTTTAAGGCTTTAAACCTATTAGCTTCTCTAGGTTGGATTTTCCTTCTTGAGTCAAACTTGCTTATCACGAACAAATTTTTTTTTTAGATATCTCTATGGTTTTGAAGAGTATTGTACATCAGCTAACATTGAATTTCAAATGGCATTGCCAGAGAAAGTGACAAACAAGCCTTGTAAAGACTGTGAAAAAGAAAAAGAATTGAAGATGCGTGAAGAACCAGAGCAGGATGCAAAAGAGATAAAAGTGGACAAGGACGAGTGCAAGCAGGAGGAAGTAGCAGTAGTACAGCAAGAGGAAAAGTCAGCTGAGAATGATAATGAAAGTAAAGAAAATGATAAGCCCTCTGTTCTGGTAATATATTTTAAAGTTCATCTTACTTCTTGCTTATAAAGTCTGTTGATGTGTTAATAACCATGAATTAATATAAAAATTGGAATTTCTATGATGGATTTAAAATAAGACAAAAACGCACTGTAAACCTAATTTAGAGCAAGACATTTGAGCTATATTTACCCTAGGTGCCTGTTTTAGGGGGTCATGAAGTCAAAATGTCTTGCTTGCTAGAAAACAGCTCCAACATTGCACTTGTTTGAGGGCCTCCTGGGTGAAACGGAGACTAATTAGTGTCCAGCTTTATCCTTATCTGGGTAATGCATGCTCACAGCTAACTTTATTGCTGATATTTTCATTATGCATTTAGCTATGCTTGTAAGCCCTCATAGATACTGCTGTTACTTCTGTGTTCAGTGAAACCAGTGGAGCTCTACAAAGACCTGGGCCATGTTTTGTACACATGGTCTAATGTAGTTTAGTGGTCCAGAGAGACAAATGTTTATAGCTTTTCAGAATCCACTTTTGACTCAGTGGCTTTAGCAAAGGAAGTTCAGGGCCATAAACTGATGAGCTGCACTGTACAGGCCTTGGAGTTTGCTGTGGAAGCAGTGTGGCTGCTCAAGTCAGCGTGCAACCCAGCTGTAGTAAGTGGCAGCCAGCCCTGGTCTGCATGCTGGTATTCTCTGGGAGGAATGCCAGACTGGCCAGTACTGGTATTTCTGCATCCCAGGTGGAAACATGCTTTGTGAAGTGTTTGTCTTGGGGATTACTTTGCAGTCCAGGTCCAAAGAGATCCATGCCTGTATCATTGTGATAAAACAAGCTAGGATGCTGGCTGCAGCTTTAAACTGTTAGGTTTAGCTTAAGATTTTCAAAATGAAAAGCAGCAGATATGCTGTAATTTTAGGACAAGCCCCACACTGTAGCATTGTTTTGCTCTTTTGACTTCAGTGTGTTTTGTCTGCCTTTTCTTAAATCATTTGTTTTCACCTTGTGAGTTAACTAAAGCTTTTGTTATCCTAGGGAAACAAAAAAAATATGCCAGATTCTGTGTTTACTCAGCCTGATCAAGAAAAGGATTTAAATGTAATCAAAACTGAAGATGAAACCAAATTGGAAGAGAAAGAGGAGGAGAAGATTAAAGAAATGGAAAATCCTACAGTAAATGCAGATGCTGAAGAAAAAGAAAAATCTGGGTAAGTTATACTGTTTCTAATCAGATGAGGCATAGGTGTTTTTAAAATTTTACTCTTGTAATTCAAACTTCAAATCAGACATGCTGTTGTTAATTAGACTTTTGTCTTCCAGAGACCGATGTGTTTATAACTTTGTCGTGGTTAGGCCACTGAAGTTCATCGAACTATTTTTAAAAGAAAAGGCAGCTTAAGTTTTACAGGCTCCAGGCCTAAATGTAAGCTGAATGAGAACAGGATATACAAAGCATAGGTGACTATTTGATTTAATATAAAAATACTGCAGTCGTTGCCAGGAGTATTTTTATACTTGATTTTGGTACAAGTATATGGCAAACTTGTGGTTTCCAGCTTGTGCTTTTGGACAGTGGTGTGTAACATGGGAAAAGATGGAATTACCTTGTATTGCTCAGTTAACAGCCTTGCTGTTGAAAAGGCCTGGTACTGGCAGAAGTCTCTTGTGCAGACCTTCAGACAGGTGTTTTGAAAGTAGGAGATGGAAATAATAGGGATGCTCAGGGCCATCTAATCAATGTGTGTGTGAATCATTTGGTTCATGGAATGGGCAGGTTTTCCTGTTTCAGTGCAGGAAAATCTCACAAGTGTTTTTCAGCAGCCACACAAAAAAAATACAACCAGAGTATAGTCCTCATTAATCCCCAGTGTGTTAACAATTTGTATTCTTACGATTAAGACCCTCATACAGTATGATTGCTAGTGTTTATTAGCACAAAAATTCCCCTTAGAGGTCAGATAGATCTCTTTTAATACAGTATTTGTCTTCAATAAAACCCAGTAACAGATGCTTAAGGGAGAAGTTGTTAAGAAGGAAAGCAGATAATGACACCTCCTTATACTTCCACAGCAAGCTGTATATTGGGATGCGTTGGGTTTTGTTGGTTTTTTTGTACTTAATACCATATATTGCCTGACCAGTAATTCCCATGTTCATTCCAGCAATTTTGTTGTTTAGTTGATCAGCTGTCTTGATCTTCTGTCTAAATATCATTAGCTCTTAATACTTTTTCTGGCCCATTAAAAGTTGTGGCCAGAATGTCATGGTTTAGTATACTCATTTCTGATTAATTGGTAGTAGTTATTTGATTTGATTTGATTTTGATTTTTTTAGTGGATACTGGAATGATCCTTTTGTAAAATGTTTTTGTCCTCCTGAATAATTTCAGTGAGATTTCATTGGCAATTTCTGTAACTCAGAAATGCAGAACACAGAAGAGCCAAGTTTACCTGAACTCAGTTAAAGAGCCTTTTCTTTATGGATGTGATTTTGTTTGTATCCTATGTAAACTTTTCTTTTTTAAAATACTAATTGCTGGACTTTGTGCATTTGCTATTTTTAATGTGAACTAGATGAGTTGTACTTTAACAGATTTGCAAAATTTCCAGAATTATTAAAAACTGATTTTACAATGCTGCTTTCAAAATATAGAGCTAAATAGATGGAAAACTTTGCAATGCTTAGAGAATAGCAGTTTTTAAAGTTCTCTAAATTGTGTATTTGTATGTGTATATGTTTGCGATGTTACTTTATATTTATTTATATGCCTGAAAAGTATGGTGGCTTCATGCTTACCATGCTGCAGTAGTAAATGGTACATGAAAAGTTAGAAACTGCATTTGCTTTTCAATAATCCTTTATTTTTACTTTTTTTAAGTTGGGGTGTTCTTAATCCCAGTTCATGTCAATTTGCATTATTTATGACATCAAAAAATGTTATGAGTGCTCCTAGTTTTTTATTCATGAAAACTACAAAAATCTGTAGAGAATATTTACTTCCTTTTAAGTTTTCCCAGTTCACCTGATAGCAGTTGAGTGAATTCTTTTCCCTCCGCTCCTCCTTACTCATCCCAGTGGAAAGCTCTTCCAACTAGTATTTTTGCTATTATGACTCATGGAAGATTGTAATGAGTTGCTTAGAATAGAAAGCATAACTCTAAAAAGAGGTGTAGGTGGTGATGTGGTCATTGCTGGGAGGTATGCTATGTTTGAAGGAATAATTTAAATTACAAAAACGGAGCACTTATAGCAGTTAATTTAAGTATTTATAAGCAGTGCTACTTGCAGTAGCACTGTCATCATGATTACTTTTCCCTTCTACCCTCTCAGTTTGATAGGGAGTACAAAATGCACTTGTATCAGCTTTAAAGAGCTTTTAAAAATGTCACTGTTGTCCTAAATGCTAAACAATGTTTTTAGAATTTATGCCATAAAGGCTTAAAGGAAATTTTTGGGGCGTTGTTTTAGATGTTGTACTTCCCTATGCCAAACTTCATGAATTAGAAGTGGCAGAACTTATATAGAGGTGGAAATGCTGTGGTTGGAGTTCTTTGTTGAACTGAAATGCAAAATGAAAATAGGCATTTTTTAGGTAGAAAACTAATCACACACACCAATACCTGAAATGTAATCAAACTAGATCAGTGTGAAATTCAGACTGAAATTTTGTTATTTGGTATATTTAAAATGTCTTCCTGGAACTTTTTTTAAGGTATGGACCATTTGTCCTTCACAGTCCTAACAAAATAGCTAAACAAATTAAATCTAATGCTATATTAGGCAAGCGTGTAGAGTTTTCTATTTGCATTTATATCTGTAGCTCTTTGGACATCTTCATGTAGCTTATTTGTCTGTAGACACAAGGAACCATGAGGACAGAAAAACTTCTGGGTTTCTTCTTGCTGTCTTTCTTATGGGAGGACTGGATGTAACTCCCAGCTTCCAGATCTCAGGAAATACTACAGGAAGCCAGGGTTATTTGTTTTCTACAGGTTTTATTTCTCTGTGCAATCCCATGTGTCTCAAACCTTTGAGATTGCTACCACTTGAATTGTATGGTCCCATCTACACAGACTTTAACAATATGATGGAGAAGAAGAAAGGCTCAGCTTTCTCTTCCTTTCTTCCCCAGAGTGCCAGTTTCTTCCCTGCTTGTGTATCTGTGAACACTGAGAGTAGACATTCAGAGGGCACCTTGCCCTTTATTCTATACATGCTTTTCTTGTTGGCTTTTTGCTTTGATTTTTTTTCCCCCCCTGTGGCTAGTGGAAGATACCTGTGCTAGAAACATGTTGTACAACTTGTGGTCATTAAAACAAGTTTAAAAAAAAGCCAGTAATGTCTTACATTCCATGTGTCTGTCCCAGAGGGTCCTTTACAAAACTGACTTTGTAAATTATCTTTTTCCATAACATCAAAAAAAGTAGTTATATTTGGCCGATGAATAAACAAGAAAGCTCAAAATCCTTCTTCTTCACAAGTTCCTACAAACTTTATGTTGTGGAAGTTGTGATCTTCAAATGTAGCATTGCATACCTGGTGTGCTGTTTTCTTTGTAGCATCTAATAATATTAACTGTTTTAACTTATTGAACACTTGAATCAAAGTCAACAAATTGGGAACTGAGGTGTTTTTTTACACAATGAACAGTGTAGACAGTTTAATATGTTCCAAAGAGATTAAAGCCAGGAGCCTGGTGGAGTTTTTAGAAGGTGTGGGTTTTTTAGTATAGGCTAATAAAATGAAAGGTAATTTTTTTAAGATTTCAAAGAAGGTGCAATTTGGAAACTGAAGTATAGGTTAATTGCTATATAACGAATATTAGTAAGATTTTTTTTCCCCAGATACGTAATTCAACTCCAAGTTTGTGTGCTGGTTTTGGAGTTTTTACTGAGAATTTTTTTTTGTTTGCTTTGTGTTTTAGTTTGGTTTTAACATTTCGCTCTAAGGCACCTGGGACAGAACGCTGTCAAGAACTTCATATGAAGTGAAAGGTTAAATGCTGAGAATCTGGGTAATTTTTGTTTCTCAACAAAAATTGGCAGCAGACTTATATATGGGTAATATTTGGATTTTTGAGGTGCCCAGGCAAAATTCTTTTAAGAATCCCAGTTCCAGTACATAGGCATTTGCAAGAGATTTTATTCTTGTATTTTCTTTCTTGTGGCTGAGGTGCTGCCTTAACACCAGGAAGGGCTGCCATCTCTGGATCTTACCTTGTTCTTGCTCATCAGACTGTCATTTTCACAAGTCTTTCTTTGGCCTTAGGAAACTTCTTGAATTTATTTGTTTCTTGTTCTTGAAAATGGTCTTTTTTTTTTTTTTAATTTTCTCCAAGGAATAAATGAAGAAATGTCCTTAAGGAATGCTTTAGAAACCTAAACACTTCTGGTTGTCTGATACTGATGGTTTAGGTCTTTATGGTGTGGTTTTCTGGCAGCTGGTACTGTCATATTTTGACAATATCACAAGGGGAAGATGCTAAACATTCAGTCTTCGGTTTGATTCTGTTCAGGACTATCAGCCATTCATTCACATGCAAGGGAAAAATCTTAATCTTAAAGCTGTTACATGCATCTTTCATGCAGTAATAACATTTCCCCTCCTGTAAGCAGTAGGAGGGAACTAGGAATAATGAAGCAGTAATTGACAACTAAGTAAGGATGGGCATTGTTTCATGTGAAGGAGTTTATTAAGGTTTATTGCCCCTGTGGGGTAAGAGGACTACCTGCTGTGCCTGTGCTGCTGCTGAAGCTTTTTGTACAAGAGTTCTATTTTCTGATAACACCTGTTAGGGATTTTCTGAAAGCAGTTTACAGTGGGCTTATATAATAGTCAGAAGCTCCATTTCACATACAGGAGAAAGACATTGTTAGAGACAATGTTTTCTTCAGTTCCTTATCTGTTGAAATGACATCATTGTGTTGGTGAATCTGAAATGGTAGCAAAAAGGTTAGAATCTTTTGGAGTGTAGAATATTTGATATAAAAGGCATATCTCTTAGCTTCTGAAGAGCTGAGAACTATATATTGAGATAGCTTTCTCCAGTTTGATTCAAGTTTATGTGGAATTGATTATCTTGGGAAAATGGAGAAAAATGTGTCATGTTCAGTGCTTGTGTAGTGTAAACATATGCTCAGAATCTTAGATTGTTGGTGTATGCAAAAGAAAAATGCTTGTAAGAACCGTACTTAGTAGTTTTATTTATAGGAATATATTTCAATGCTCTGATTTGTTATGTGTGTTCTATTTATGTATTTCAGCTGTCTTTGTATAAGGAAAGAAATTCTTGCGTAGTCATGTTTTCAGAAACAGTCTAATTTTTTTTCTTAATATAGAATACAGAGTGATACATACATGCAATGATTGCTTTTGATACAGCAATAAGCTGCAAATGACACAATAATAAAGCGTAGAGTGGCGGTGCAAATGTACTGGCTCTTTGTATTAGATGGAAGGGAGACATCTGATTTGGGAAAAGTGTTCTGGCATCATATTTTACATAGCAAATGGTCACTGTGCAGGTTATTAACCATGGTGGCTGTCACCGAGGCTTATGTGTGTGGGAGAGTCTTTAAACATTCATCAGATACTGGATGCTTCCAAGGTGCATGTGAACCAGTGCTGTAAAAGCAGGAAGGGCTGTACTCTTCAGTCAGACTTTGGAATCATCCTTTATCCTTTTGAGGAATGTTTCAGCACACCTGGCTGAATGATGGGAAGTGATAAGGTGAGGTCCTCTCACCTGCCTCTGGCAGCAGAGAACACACTGATCACAGACCACGTGCTTGCATGATTGAGTTATACTGTACCTACACTCAGGTGTGACTCAGATCAAGGTAGTGCCTCTCCCTTCCATTGGGACAAGGGACCCTAACTGCATTTATTCCAGCTTTCTGTCTGCAGACAGAAATCCCAGGGGCTTTTATTTTCTGATTTTATTTGTAGCTTCAGAGGTGCTGTGGTTTAACCCAGCTGGCAATCACGTACCATGCAACCACTGGCTCACTTTTCCTCCCACCCTGGTGCATCCAAAACAGAGCACTGTGCTGCTAAGGAGAAATAATGTCTATCCCAGCCAAAACCAGGACAAGAGGGAAGACAAATACTGGTGATTTTTGGGGAGGTGTTATTTTGTGTAATTAAAGATGAGATTCCATTGTCATGGCATGAGTAAAGGTCTTAATGACCTCTCTGCCTTAAGACTTAAGGTCACCTTAGTACATCTGTGATTGGCAATGTAAAAAGAGACTGAAGATCTTTCAGCTCTGTATTATGAGAAGTAGAGGTTAAATTATGCTCTAGGATAAGAAAAAGGAAAAAAGTAAGCAGGAAACAAAAATAGAAGGTAATTCCTAAACTTGAAGTGTCAATTATACCAAAGTTTATTTCTGCTAGTGATTCAATTAACTGTAATGACTTAATTAAGCCAGTAATTGAAATAATCTTGCTTCCTTAAATTCTAGAATAACCCCTGAAAAAATAATCTTGCATGTGCCATCTCACCTGCTGTGCATATCAGTTTGGTGCATCAGGGGAAGTGTAGCGGAGCAGAGTTAGGTTTGCTGCAAAACAGGAATCTTAGGAGGCACATACAATATTCCAAATCACACTATGTCTCATAGGTTTCACCTGGGCTTTGTTACAGCTCCTGTTTAGTGCCAGAGAATGAGGGTTGAAAGAGATTTGCATGATGCTACATTTTCTTGAGTGGTGTAAGAGCAGCAGTGTTTCATTTATTAACTACATCTGGTTGTTAATGCGCTTGTTGGTGTTAAGTCTTATATTGACTGAGAGTGACCTACTGTGTCTGTGGTTTTAGCCTTTTGAGGATATTGCATTGTCCTTTGAAAGCAATGATAAGCAATATTTGTATGGTCTAAACATTTTAATGGTTTTACTTTATTAACTAATAGTTTTGCATTTTAATTCATTCATTTCTTGCTTCTGAAGGTTTATGTTCCCAATCCTTGTGAGATGGGGTGAGGGTATTCTTTTTAGTCTGTGGTTGTAATTTGTAGTGCTTTTGAGTCCTGATAAGCTTTCTGGTAATAACTTTGGATTCTGGAACAGAGTTGCACTTGTGTTGTTGTATCTCCTGTACACTGTATATGCACATCTGCTGCTGCCTTGTTTCGTCAGCTGCTGCTTGGGTTGTTCAGATTGTTACAGCTTTGTGGTAGATATTGCTTGGTACTGGTTTTAAGTTGACAATTACTGTCTGCTGCCAAGAGGTTTGTTTCTTTTTTGGTTGTTGGTAGGTTTTTTTTGTGGGTTTTTTGTTGTTGTTGTTGTGGGGGTTTTTTTTGGTTTTTTTTGTTTTTTGGGTTTTTTTTACCTTTTCCCCATGCCCTTCCCCCAAATGGGATTTTGACTAAACAGCATTGAAGAAAATCTGATGATCTCATGCATACATACATGGACTAATGAAGTTATGACTGTGCATACTGGATGCCTACAATCACAATTTTCTCTTAGAAATATCGGGTTTGTGGCACTCACAGCTTCTGCTTTGTCTGCACTGCCAGATTTGAACTATTTATGGCATTATAAGACAATATCTTCCTTGCAACCTTTGGTATGTGTTCTTGGGGTTTGTGCTGGGGTTTTTTTGTTGGTTTTTTGGCTTGGTTGGTTTTTTGTTCCAGGAGCTATATGAGTGTGTTGGGTTTTTTTCTGCTCCAAAATGATGAACATTCTTTGCTTCTATTTGGTTTCCTAAAAATCTCGAGCTTACGATTGCTAACCAAGACACTCCGTAGAACACTTTTTAATTGCAGCCATCTCTGCTTCCATTTTGCTGTTGCTTCCTGATATGCCCCTATGTTGAGCCTGCTGTTGACCATCCAGGTTACTCAACTTCACAATGATGGTTTCACACATCTCTTCCAGAAGTTACCAATTTCTAGTATTTTCATGGAGTCTTGTAGGATATATTGGGACACCAAGAAAGCCATAGGGTGATTAAGATGAGAGAGACTCCAAATTTATTCAGCTTTCAAAGAGCTACTGGCACCATAATTGCTAGTGTTTGGAAAATCCTGAATCTCCAGCATAGGCATACTTTACTTTGCAGACAGCATTCGAGGATTGTGCCCCTAGATCTTGGAGAGAAAAATTAAAAAAGGCAAAATTTGGTTCACTGCAGTTTGGAAGTGTACTTAGTAATGGAAGATCACAAGCTCATCTTGTTCTTGGAGCAGTGGTGGCTCTGCTTCTGATCCCATTTCTTTTAGCTTTTGTATGATAATGCCTGTTGAACTGAAATTGGCTAGCAGTTTTTATTTAGTGCAGCAGAGAGTATAACTTAAAATTATTTAAATTACTGTTGGTGGTTATTGTTGTTAGCTGTGGAATTCTGTTCAGGAATTTTTCATCTGAATCTTTGGTCACCTTTTTTCCTAATTTCCTTGGGAAGTAAATTTTGCCATAAGTGAGCTTTCAGAGGTTGTTTATTCATGTTGCATTTTTAACTTCACTAGCAAAATAGGTCACTGAAAGTATATAGTTCTATATCTAGCTAGCTAGCTATCTGGCTGGCTATGTATCTCCTGGAAGGCCAAGACTTTGTGTGTGTGTGTATTTTTACATACACATACATACATGTATATATACATCCATACATATATACACATAAAAAATAAAATTAAAATCTTGGCCTTCTAGAATTGAACTGTATGGTCCATGCCATATATGCCTGAATAGATGTGTCTTCTGTGACTTGGTGTACTTAATAGACAAAGATGGATTTTTTTTAGCCTTTGTCTCATTGTGTATGCACATGTGTGTATATACATATATGTATTTATATATTTAGTATGTCTATGCATATATATGTGACAGTGTTCATTTCTGAAGTAATTTTATTAAATCAGTGTGGTTATACTACAGTTGAATTTAGCATATTGTTTTGAATTACCTTTTGCCAGCTGATTAGATGGTGATACTGCAGTTTTACTTCTACAAAGGGGCATCCTGGCACAGAGAAAAAGTAGCTTGGCTTGTCTGAGTGTTTTCTACTGAAAATGTTATGGAAAGGTTTAGATGATTAATACAGACTTCTCTGTTTGTGAGCTTAACTAAAATACTGGTGTGAATCAGACTTGGAGCAGTACTTACGTTCTCTTATCCAACCATACCTGTTCCATGTATCAGGTTTTTTGGTTATTGGCAGTCTGGAGTTGTTGTGAATTTAGTCAGCAACTAAATCAGTTCTGTGTTGCACAGAATGTGTGATTAGAATGGTGTGAGGGCCAATAATACTGCTTTATAAGTCTAATTAAGATTAGGAGATATTTTCTGCCATTAACTTTTGTAATCTAGTCTGCCTCTTTAAGCTGATTGCAGATAATTTTCAGATAACTGAGCAGCCTGTAGCTACCATTGACTGAAACCAGCAAGATTTGTGGGTTCTTACTGCTTCTGAAAATCGGTGCAAAATAACTAAAGATGTGTTCAAAATTAGCTTACTTCTGAAAGGAGTGAACACCTGCTTGTGTATTTATGTAGTAATTAAATGCAAGATTGACATATTTAGAATACTTTTGGTGTAATTGGCAAGGAGTGACAAGGTCATAAATTAGCACAGGTTGTTTAATTTGCTAATACAGTCACATAAGGTGTTGGGTTTTTTTTTTGTCCAAAATCTGGTTGTGGTTGCAGTAATTTCAAGCTGTTGAGATAGAGTTTATGTATTGTAATAAAGCCAAGATTTTTTTGAGAAGCAAGTTTCAAGAAGCATTTGTAAAACTTGTAGGTTGAAAAATGGAATTTAGGAAATTTTCTCTATATTGAAAAGAATTAATTTTAAGTGAGAAAATTATATTTAAAGAAAGAGACTGCATGCAAGAATCATATAAAGATGAATTTGAACAACTTCTACTCATACAGATTTTGATGGATTTTTTTTCTTTTAGTCACTTTTGCACCTTACAGTCACTGGATTTTGTGTGTGTTGCTATATCCTATTTTGCTGCTATTACTCAGCTGTAGTACAGTTTCACATATTTGGAGCCTCCTGTTTCCCACTCTCTAATGCATCCACAATATTTATCAATATATGTGGTTTGGAACTGAAAAGCTTATGAAGTATCTCATATTAACTCTACAATTTTTTAAACCTTTCAAGAGATGACACGAATAAGGAAGAAGATGAAGATGAAGAAGAAGCAGAGGAGGAGGAAGAGGAGGAGGAGGAAGAAGACAACAATAACAATGAGGAAGAAGAGTTTGAATGCTATCCACCAGGCATGAAAGTCCAAGTGCGGTATGGAAGAGGGAAAAATCAAAAAATGTATGAAGCTAGTATTAAAGATTCTGACATCGAAGGTGGAGAAGTCCTTTACTTGGTGCACTACTGTGGATGGAACGTGAGGTAACTTGAGTTTTAGTTAGTGATTGCTTCTTGAATTACTTCTCAAATACACTTATGAATTTTAAAAACTAAATTAATAGACATCTGGAGTCCTAAACTTTCAGTAATGGTGTTCTTTGAAGGTCATTGTACTGTATGAAACTTAGATTTTTAACACTATATAAATGCAGGGCTTTAGTTACTTTGAAAATCATCTTAAAATGACTTGTTCAAAGAAGGCTTCATTTATTTCCCATCTTGCTTTTAGATCTTCCCATGCAAGTGACACATCACTGTTTTCAGGTTCCTCCTCTGACTCTCTTAAGCCGATTGTCTCTGATTCAGCTGAGGAGTGCATTTAGCTGAGGCTGTGAACTCACTCTTGTCAGTGAAGCACAGACTACACCAGCAATAGGGTATTTAACTGGAAAACAAGAAGATTCTTAGTGGCAATTAAGTGCACAGCAAATAACTGCATTTCATCTGATCTGATATCTATCCTCCCTACCCCACCTCCTCCTGAGGCTGTCCCAAGCTTCCCAGCCAGACTCTTCTTAGCCTAGTGGCTTCTTATGCTTTGTTTAATATAAGGAGGAGCATATGTTTTTAATTGTCTTTAGTCTAGCATTAATAGAAATAAGTTGAAGTATTTCTGTTGCTATTTCAGACCTCTTTTTTGCCATTTAAAACTTGAAGCAACTTTGAAAACAGTAGAGAAAACTAAAATTTTTGAGCAGCTTATAAGCATGTCTGCACCTTTCCTCAGTTTCCACATAACTGCTCATTGTCCTTAACTATTGCCTTTTAAACTTTATTACTGTCTGTAAAAAAAAAAAACAAAAAAAACCAACACAAGTCTGAGGTACTTTTTTCTTATTTTTCCTTTTCTGGGAAAGCTGAGGTTCTCGTAACCTTCATCTGTCATCTGGGCATCCTGCCTCTGACCAAGAGAGCAGGACAAAGATCATTTATTCAGTTCTAGCAAGATCTGCTAGCAGAGGTTACAGAGAAGTGTGATGCTTCTCTTGCTGCCTTGAATTCACCTCTTTGCATCAAGGCCTGGTGATTTCCAGGCCCACCTGAGCTACTGCTGAGGAGGAATCCCGCTCTTGCCAGTTCTGGTACCGATCTTCTGTAGAATTTTGATCTACATTGACCTACAAGGAATAGGATGTGACATAAACTGTCTTCAGGCAACGTCTGTAAGCATAGTGGGCTGTGAAGTCAAGATATGAGGGGAGATGCAGCCTGCTCAAGGTGGGAGCTGGGGTGTGACTTGTGTTTTGGTCCAGTTCTTATTGAGGAGGACTCCCTTGGAGTGCAATTTGCTGAAATTTTCATCCTTCTCACTGAAGACTACTGTGTGTACCATTCCAAGAGGTTTCTTGCTTTTAAAGTCTTGTTTGGAATTCATGTGTGAGCATAGAAGTTATTTTTCTTTTGGAGCAAATATCATGCTGTTATCCATGCTGTGAGGTGGGATGATCAGAGTTTTATTTGAGCAGTACTACTTCAAATCTGAAGAAATGAGAAGTCAGAAATGAGTCTTCTTCACCTTGGAGATCCCAGCACCCCAGTTCTTAAAGGAGAGATCAAGATTCTAAATTTTTAACTCTGCTTTTTAAGCAAATCTGCAGATTGATGTCAGAGACGTTACTTCTGTGACTAGGATATGTTTGATAATAAAATCATTTTTAGTTAACTTGAACTCATTTGAGAAGTAAGGAGTGTTGATTGTTCGGTCTTTCTGGCAGGAGGACTTGAGTTTATATTTTTACCTGTTGTTTCAAAAGAGCCCTCTGAAAAGGTTTGGGGGGGTAGTAGTATTCTTCACTGAAAAATACATTGGTGATTGAGATTTAGCTGTGGGACTGTGCATGGACTCTGCTAAATGTGGCTAATTTTTTTCATACATGTAAAATTACTTAAGTTTATGGATTTGACAGAGTAAGTGTAAGCCTCAGCTCCAGCCAGCATCTAAACACTTTGACAGTTTAGTAATGTGAAGACTAGTCTTGTAGGCTGTAACAGCTTGATTTGGCTTTCAGTCAGTGACAACCTGGAAAAGCAACTGCCTTAGTTGGGTAGGAAGCAATTCCCTCCTCTCCTTATTCATTGTAGACTACTTAGCGGGCACAAGTATTGTATGTACAGTACAGGGGATGTACTGAACTAGGATTTGCTAATTATCCAGGGTTTTTTATTTCTGTCATTCTTCTGCTCCTTAAAGTTGACTTTCCTGTTTCCCCTTTTGGTCAAGTATGCCATATAATGGTGTGTTCTTTAAACTCGTAAGTTTGAGCAAAACTCCTAAGTAGCTACTAGTAGCTCTTATCACAAGTTAATTTCAGTATCAGTCTGGAATTCAGAATAACTGTTTGTGTGGGCATGCTCACATTCTTTAGGGTACTTGGAATGAAGGTTGGGTAAACTTGATACTCATCTTCATTAGTTGATGGTTTTTTTAAATGCTCTGAAACAGTGACATTAAGAACTGTGGAACTTTTGTTTTAAAGAGTAAATAGAAAGTGCAGAAGCTGTACAGCATTATGCTAAAGGATCTTGTTGTTACCTCCTGAGATTCAGGTGATGTGTGTCTCTGATAAAGGTCTCTGAATGGTAGTGTTCAGTGGAGCCTGACTTGCAGTCAAAGGGAATGGTAGAAATCTCTACCCCGTTAGAGGGACCTGTTTATGTTACCACGTGTTAACCAGAAAAAGCAGAGAAATACAGAGAAACTGTACTTCTTCTGACAGACCAGTGATGTTCTGAATTACATGTAATTCATACATACTTGCTTTATATGTAACTAAAACTTCTTTGGGGCCTATGGTGCCAGTTCCTTCTGTTGTAATTTTAGTCTTCAGCTTCCAGCGCAAAGAGCAGTTCATTGTTGTGTTTGAGGTGACTTTCTTCTGCAGTGTATTCCCAGTAATTACAGGGTGCATATTTAAAAAGCATTTAGATTGATGAAACTGTGTGTCATTATGGTACCACATCACAAGACATGTTATTCTTGAATGTTTCAAATGTTTAAAGCTAAGACTTACTATTTTCAACACTTCTTTCCTTCAGAAATCTGGAGCATGTGAAAGTGCTCATTTCTGTCTACATTTGTTGAAACATTACTTCATATACAAATTTTGTACTTCACAGTCCACCACTGAAATTAAATGTGCAGTAAAATTTCAGGTCCTGGAGAGTAATGTATGTCATGGGGGGCAGGGGAGGGACTATTTAAAAAAAAAAAAATAGGCAAACTAGAATCCCCATCTAATATTACAGTATTTGAGTATCAAACTAGTTTTTCTCCTTTCTTTGATCACAGCAAAAAAAACCCACTTTAATTCTCCCTTTTTAGCATCTACAGATAGTATACTGGACCTTTTCAGTGAATTTGCCAAGGCTTGCTATCTCCCTGAGGTCACTTGTCCTGAGAAAAGGTCACTTGTCCTATACTTTGCTAGTATAAGTCTAGTCTGGACACGTATGCTTTCTTCCTTGTTTCTCCTCTAGTACTTCTGTGGAAGATCGACTATGCAGTCTCTGAGAATATGTTGTGGTGCTTTTTATCTTGCAAGTAGCGCATATGAATGTAATAACATCGGTACATACTCTGATGCAAGGTGCTCTTCTTTGTCTTCATTTTGGTAAGGCAAAGGGATTTTCTTATGAGAGCATTCCAGGTTTTCATATGAAACCTGATTTAAAAAATAGGTAAATAATAATTCCGTATTAAATCCCCTGTCTTGATTTTCAAAGAAATTTGTGTAACCTCTTTTAGGAGCAACTCCCCACATTATCTCCTTCCTCCCCACTCTCATTTGCTCACTTGAGGGTGGTGAAGCTACTACATGTGAAAGACAGCACAGCAGTAAAACAAGCCAGGATCTCTGAAAGTATGTGCTTCTTGTAATGAGAGCTGAAGAACTTCATTGATAATATTTTTGGGTTAATTTTGTTTTTTGAACAGACTGTCCAAAGTAAGATTAGTGCTGAAGTAATGTTCATATGTTAGCAGGTGCAGTTCTAGAAAGAGGCTCTAGTCTGAGTCATACACCCCATTTTAGATGCAGTTTTCAGGGTGCTTCTCTGTTTTGCAATGGAGGAAAATGTAATTTAGGGTCAGATTGTCAGCTGTGGCTTGGAATGTATCTTTCTTGCAGGATCTGTTTCAGCCTGTTATCCCAGGTTTAGGCAAACCATATGCATCGGATGCGTGAGTAGTGAAAGGAGCTGTGTGATGCAAAGGTGGGAGATGTGGGCAGCTGATTCCTTGGAGAAGATGAGAGATTTCTGTGGCCTCCTCACAGAGCCTGCCTGCTGTTTTGGGTGCAGTCAGGAGTAAAGCAGGATATGCTCTGGCCAGCAACAGTGACTGTCACACTTTAGTATTCCAATTTCTGCTCCTTGAGATGAGGGCTTGCATGACCACGATTTCTAGCCCATGATGTTTAGGACTCTGTGGTGTGGGCAGGTACTCTCTTCAGAGTCTGTGCTTCTCTCCTTTGGTTCAGTGTGCCCCCATGTCTGTCAGTTCTTGCCCCAACAGGCGCTGCAGTTGCTGTAAATCTCAGACAGTGTGGGCTGTGCACAGACTTTGCATAGGAGGAAGATTAATTTCTTATTGGACATGCCTGAGTGAATACAAATTTGGTATTCTAGCAGTGTGGTTGAGGCAGAAAGGACACTGTCTCACTTTTCACCACGTGTTTGTCAGGTCCTAGTGCTGTTTTCCTGCAGGTATTTAGACCTAATAAAATACTCCTGCATTTCTCTGGATCGATCACAAAGTCCATTTGGCATTCTCTTCATGGTATTCCTAGTCCAAAACATGTCTTTGTCTTGAAGGAAGATTGCTTCAAATAGGGTTTCCCACAGTCTCACAGAATATGGGATTTTTCTATGTGAGCAAGTACTCTGCAGAATTGTATTTCAGTTTTGAACCTGTTTACTGACATTGCACCTGGTAATGACAGTGTAATAGTAGAATGACAGTGGTTTCTGCAGGAGTGTAGCGAGTCTTGGTATATCGTAGTCTGCATGGTCTGTTGTGAGATTTTGTGGTTTTATTGTCACATGGAGGTGAAAAAACAACAAATTTTGGAGAGCTTTTTTTCAGACTGCTGATATTTCATTTTTGACTGTATTATTATGTGAAATTCAAGTTAGTACTTGAATAAAGTATTTAGCTTCTGAAGTCCCTTGTATAGATCATAACTTATAGTAAGTAGGAAAGCAAGTTGGAAACTTGCATGTTTTTCCCTAAATATTTTTAATTTATGTCAGTATTGTGGATATAATTGACAGTGGTTGCAAGGAAACTGAATTAGAACTGTGTCAGTAGTCATGGCATATATCAAAATTATGATCAAGTAAGCCTAGCTGGAAAGCCAGCATGGTGATTGTGCTCAACTCCATCTTGTATGAGTTTTTTGGAGAATGTGGTTTTGGGTTTTTAAAGTTGATTTTTTTCCCCCTCTATTTTTATGTTTACCTAGGAGGATCAGAATTTGTTTGTATGTACATTCAGGTCAACTGAATTTTTAACTGAACTGTTTCTTAGGCATATGGTTCTTGAATTTACAGTTTAAATAGTAAAGCAGCTTATTCTTATCGGGAGGAAAAAATTGATATAAATGATTCTTGAGTTTTTCAGAAATACACAATCTGGCAAGCACAGTACCATAGTTACGGTATATTCTTACTAAGAATGTACTTCTTTGGTCTTGGATTTGTATTTAACAGGTCCAGTCTTGAATAACAAGATGCCTATTGTTAATATCTTGGTGCTATTTAATATGTTTTTGTCTTGTATCACTCTGATACTAAATGGAAACTTTAACAGAAAACTGAAAAATCAGTTCCTTCACTCCCTGTGAAGTCAGTGACTCAAAGCTGGTGTCTCCGAAGGGTTACTCACTCCAGATAACTCTTTGCAGTCACTTGGGATCGAAAGAGTTTATTTTTATTAACTGGTCACATTTTATGTAGTTGAAAGGCTTTATTTTATTGTTATTTTATTTTTAAGGTTTTACAGTGTAAAAATAGGAAGTATACCTTTTAGACGTCTGTACAGATTTCTCATTCAGGTGGTTTTTTTACCTGCATACATGGATTTCTGATGTTCTGTGCAGACTGGAAAAAAAGGTTTTGCATTTACCCCTCAGTGTAAAAAGATGTTAATCCTCTGTCCTTAGCTGAACCTTCACAGACTTGATAATTCCACAAATTACTTGATTCAAATTCCAATTCTGCTTTTTTGTGGCTACTAACTCTCTTTCTCCTCAGTTAAATTTCTACTGTGATGTGATTATCTGCTTAAAACGATAAATGTGTATGATTTCTTTTTCTGTTTAGGTACGATGAATGGATAAAAGCAGACAAGATAGTGAGACCAGCTGATAAAAATGTACCAAAAATCAAGCATCGAAAGAAAATAAAGGTAGTTTTTCTCCCTTTTCTGTCTTGTTGCTCCTGGCATTTGTTTGATACATAATTAAGTAATCCCTGCCTCCCTTGCTGACCTTTTGATTGGCCTACAAATGCTTATCAGGCAAAGCAACTTCGTAGCCTTTTAAACATGGATACTCTTTTCATCATGGTTTTGTCTTTCCTCCTTGAGGTGAGGAGAGGAAGCTTCTCTTTCCTTCTTTCCTGAATTTTTAATTAGATGTATGTAGTAATTTTCAGAAAACAAATGGGAAGGATACAGGTTATTGTCAGTGTTGAGAGCCAGCTTGAGGGGGTGAAATTTGAGAGCTCTCTGAATCTGCAGAGCAAACCTATGGACCAGTCCATGTGCATGGGACTCTATAATCATTTTATTGCCAAGATTTCTTTCAAAATTGATTATTCCACAACTAATATTTAGGCTTAGATGATGACATATTTCTTGGACAGTGGGCTGCAAGGAAGCTTTTCCTTCTGCCACTGCTGAGCCTGGCATCCAGCAGTGCCACCTCTTCTCGAGTGCTGGTTGTGTTTGTTTTCCCATTTGTTATGGTGTTGACAGAGTCCCTGTCTTCAGTAGAAAGGTCTTGGCATGGAGTGTAGAAAACTCTTTGTAGTCCTTTAAACAAAGAGGAGAGCTTTCCTCTACAGATTGAATGTTTAAGATAACTGTAAGCATTGTTTAATTGTAATCCATGATAAGATGTGTGCTCCAATGAGAACAGTTTTTGTATCTTTTTTTTTACCTAGAATAAAACTGACAGAGAGAAGGAAGAGAAGTATTCTCCTAAACCTTGTAAATTGCGACGTTTGTCAAAACCCCCCTTTCACACCAGCACATCACCAGAGACTGGGTCCAAACTTGACAGCACTGAAGCCAAAAATACTGAGCAAGCTCCAGTTAAATCAATAGAAATTACTTCTATCATTAATGGGTTACAAGGTATTGTACTTAAAAGCTTTTTCTAATTCTGTAAATGGCCTTTAAACAGGAGTAAATGACAATGTAGAATAACTGATGCAACTAAATGCTTGAGTCTGTCTGGCTAATTATAACATCATCTTCAGAAATAACCATTGGACAAAAGCAGTGTTGGCAGTTTCTGTGAATTCAGTGTGTTAACAGTCAATTAAATTTGGTGTTGCCATCCTTTTTTTTTTTGTTTGTTTGACATATAGCAAAGCATTTTTGCTTCCTATCTAATTTCTAAATTTTTTTGTTTTGATTGACCTAAGCTATAGGACCCATTATTCATATCTGTATGTCTGTTGCTGCTAGCACTGTGTTCCCCTGCCCACACATTTACAGCAGCATTTTAATACCTCCTTGCTTCTCTTCATTCTTAGTTTAGAGCATGCTTCCAGAGAAAGAAATCATGTATGGCATAGGTAGTTTGGGTAACCACAAACTTTTGTGGAAGCTGTGTGAATTTAATAATCATTCCATCTTATTTGAACTTGGATGACACTGGCCACTGGGTTCCAAAACTGTAGGTAGAATAACAATCAACATAATCTGTAATGCTTCATTTCCTTAGGAAATGAGAAACAAAAAAAAAAAAATTAGTGATGGCACTATTATTAGTGTGATAATTAATCCGTAATTAACTTTACAGATCAAGGAGTTATATATATGTATATTTATATATATTTTTACATATATATATATTTGAGCAAATCCCTGTGTTTCTCCTTGAATCTGTATCTTTTCGCACTGAATGAGATTGCTGTTAATTTCTTATGGATTATATATCTTTGTTCTTCTCTCAGTTTCTTTATTGCTGACCCTGAATTTTCTTGCAGTTGTCCTACATTCTTCTTGTCCATTTGTTTCCCTAAGTGCCTTTCTGTATTGCTTTCACTTCCTCTTTCCAGGCTGATCATCAGGTTGGTTTGTTAGACAGTATCCAATGTGTGTGTTGTTGTTCTGTCCTTTAGACTCTGGATTTTCCAGGGAAAATTATGTCTGTGTTGTGGGCTTTGGACAAAAGGCAGATAATGGTAGTATTTGTCACCCATAAGAAATATGTAAGGGCATCTTCCAGTTACTGGTTTGGGTAATTGTGCAGAAGTTTGTATTTTATGGGTTAATGCACTCTATGCTTTCTCTGCCTCTTCAGAAATTCCCACAAGATGTACTATATAACAGAGAATCTTCCTTCTAATCTAGCCATTATACCATGAGTTTTTGAACTCTTCAGGAGGTACCATTTAAGAGAGAGACTGCTAGAGATCCCTGTAGCATGTCTTCGTAGCCGTACAGTTTTCTTTAGTTGTTTTTTTTTTTTAATAATTTTAATAATTCTTTGTAGTCAGAATCAAGACAAACTTTTCTTGTTTTGTTTTTGTTTTGTTTGGATTTATTTTTAATTAGCTTCTGAAAGTTCTGATGATAGTGAGCAAGAAGATGACCAAAGTGCCCCGAGTGTTCATGCTGATGGCAAAGAGGAATCTCAGCCCGAAGCCGTAAACCAAGATAAAAATGAACTCCGTCTAAAAGACCAGAGCAGTTCATCCCTCCCAGAAGAAACTAAAGCTCTTACAGATGCAGTAGTGCCCAAGTCTGTATCCAAGTCTCCTGAAAGATTGCGGAAAGAGATGGAAGAATTATCTGAAGATAGCGATTCTGATGGAGAAGACGAAGCCACAAAGAAGAGAAAGGATGGAAAGAAGGAGATTGTGGATAAAGCAACCAAACCACAAGTGAAGCGTGGTAAGCGAAGACACTGCGTTGCAGAGGAGTCCTTAAAGACCGTGTCACCTAACAGAAAGGATGAGAAGTCCAAAAACAAAGATTCCCTTAGTTTAGAAAATAGCAGTAACAGCTCCTCGGATGAAGATGAGGAAGACAAATCTAAACTGAAAATCACTCCAACGAAAAAGTACAATGGACTAGAGGAGAAAAGGAAATCTTTACGGACAAGTACTTTCTACTCTGGATTTTCTGAAGTGGGAGAGAAAAGAATAAAGCTTCTAAATAACTCTGATGAAAGACTTCAGAACACCAGAGCAAAGGATCGAAAAGATGTGTGGTCAAGTATCCAAGGACAGTGGCCGAAGAAAACACTGAAGGAACTGTTCTCAGACTCAGATACTGAGGCTGCTGCTTCTCCTCCACACGCTGCTCCTGAGGATGCTGCGGCAGAGGAGCAGCTTCAGGCTCTTGCAGAAGAAGGCATTTCTTTGCCTAACTGTGAACTTGAAAAATCTTTGCCAGCAAGTGTGGACGTTAAACCTGTTGAGGAAAAACCGACTGAAGTGGGTGACAAGAAAGTTGAATTTCCAAGCAGTGGCAGCAATTCAGTGCTAAATACGCCTCCTACAACTCCTGAGTCACCTTCCTCTGTAACTGTTACAGAGTCCAGTAGACATCAGTCCAGTGTCACTGTCTCTGAGACACTGCCACCAAATCAAGAAGAGATACGAAGCATCAAAAGTGAAACAGATAGCACAATTGAGGTGGACAGTGTGGCAGGGGAGCTGCAAGACCTCCAGTCTGAGGGAAATATTTCTCCAACAGGTTTTGATGCCAGCGTCAGCTCCAGTAGTAGTAATCAACCAGAGCCAGAGCATGCTGAAAAAGGTAAAGGAAAGGGTAAACAGAGCTGTCTCCAACCTAACCAGCTCTTACTTCTAACATTGCTGATACGTTTTCATTCTGTTTTGGTTATGCTGCAGGGAAGTTAGTTGTTGCAGGAAGTAGTAGCCTGCTGTCCGTTTCAGATATGTGGAAATGGCATAATCATCTCGTGAATGAAACGCAATCTGCCAGCAAGTTTATTGGCCTTTCCTTAGAAATTGTGGTGGTTTCGCTGAGGGACAAAGGATAAAATAATAAAGTTTATACTGGACATGGCAAAAAAGCCCACAGCAAACTGTAATAGCTTGTGGAAGGAACATTTATTGTAGCAAGATGGAAGCATTTCCAGCTTCCTCCTTAGAAGCAGAAGATGTTTTTCTTGCATAGTTTGATTCCCTGTAGGTTGTTTGTTTTGGGGGAGAAAGCCCTCTTGCTGCTAGGGTGCTTAGGCAGTCATTTCTAATTTGTAATTTTCTAGAACATTAACTTCATAAGATTCAAGTAAAGCTGATAAAAGCATTGACCTTCTCAGCTATGTTTCACTTTCATATGTGATTTTTCAGATTGAAGTTCCTTTCCTGAAACCACTAGAGAATGGGGGATAATAAACACTTGTGCACATGATGTTGCTGTACTGCTGCCTGCTTTTTAACTGCTGGCAAGGCAAGATACAAAAGCTTTTTCCTGAAAGTGATTGGCTGTTTTGCAGTTCATCAAAAGTACAGCTACTTTCACTGTGTTGTAGTGGCTAAAAATTATGAACACAAAGGAAGAAAATACATTTTGTCTACAATCCTGAGGCAGAAGTGGGATTTTTATCTCAGTAGATTTTGGCTAACAATTAGCTATTTTTTTTCAAAATGCCCTTAAAGTTGTGTTACCTTTAGCGTTTTGTTGGAAATAATCTTCTGAAAGTATGCAACAAAATGTGTTTCCTTAAAGGAGAGAGTTTGGAACAGGTGAATGTGTACCTCTTGATAAATACACCTGTATTGTTTTGCTAATTAAAGCTGTGTAGGTTTAGGACTTAAATTGCTTGGGGTTTTTTATATAAAAGTAGTTTATTGCCACTTGAAATAAGTTTTACACTGTTATAAAAGAGTATTTTTATATGCATTAGACTTTAACTTCCCCTCTGATTTTGTCAGCATGTAACCTGTTTCAGAAAATTAAGTTCCTTAATTTAAATTGTTTTATTCCAGGGGTCCTTTTTAATCTGTAAGTCACATGGCAGTGAAATAACATTTGCAGAAGTCCTAAAACACTGTCTTCTAGCAGGTGTTCTAGAACCCTTCCATGTTCCTTTTCTACTTTTTCAGCTTGTAGTGACAAATACCAATAGGATTTTTCCCTTGTTTTTGTTTGCCTTTCTTTTCTTGGTTTTTTTTTTTTTTTAACATTATCTAAGATCTTTTTTAACACCTTCAGTCAGTGTAATTACTGATCACAGATTATGGCTGTGTTTTTTTTCTCACAGCTTCCAAGTACAGCAAACTTATAAAAACATTTTTTAGTCCCAGTAGGGCTTGATAACTTTTTAAATAAATGTATTCTTATTTAATTTCCAGTATTAAAAAAACACTAAACCCATGTGGTTCAAGGGAAATTCTGGTGATGCATATGGGAAGGTAATTTGTAATCATCAGACATGTGCACTCTGTGCAAAGAAACTTCGTCTGCCTTGCATTGTCTTTCACCTCCTCTTGTCAATATAAGTAGAAAACCGAGCTGCATTAAGGATAGGCAGGAACAGTTGCATTGTTGTCTACAAACTTAAGCTTTGAAGTGTTTTGTGGGAGGAGTGCAAGCATTTATTTAATTTCAGTTTCTTTTTTTTTTTTTTCTCTTTTCTGAATTATAGTCTGTACAGGCCAAAAAAGACTTAAAGATGCTCAGGGAGGAGGCAGCTCCTCAAAAAAGCAGAAAAGAAGCCACAAAACAACTGTGAGCAGCAAAAAGAAGAGTAAAACTAGTAAGTACAGCACCTTAGTGTGAAATAAAAGGTGTGAAAGTAGCGTGTCATTTGTTCAACTGATTGTAGGAGATGAAGTCTGTTAATAAAAAATGCATTAGGACAAAATGTTCTCATCAGGGAATTCTTAACACTGTTTAAGTGAAGAAACTGCTCTACCTAAACACCAGAGTGTTTTTAAATGTCTTGTATTATTTCTGGGCCTATTTCTAAGAGCTCCTTAATACTGTGTAATTTAGGAAAACCAAGAAGAGAGTGAGCATTTCACACATGGCAGAATTGGGACAGGTATCTCTGTATCATGATAGCTGCCTGCTTTAGAGGGGAGACTGGGACCTGAAGGAAGTTATACTCTGTATTTTCTGCAAGATGAGTTTTTGGAGGTTACTATCTCTACCCTGTAGCAAATATGAGAATAATTCTAGAAGGATATAGATTCTTGTTTTCTTCCTGTGCTGTCTGGTACATCTGTGGTAAATAATGCTGCTTTTGCAGGTTTTTTTGTAGTTATAGAAGCTAATTGGAATAGAAACCACAGTGCTGGGTAAGAGAAGCTTAATAAAAGCAGAGGGGTGTTAGGGGTCATATGCACAGGTGTTTGGGAGACAAGATCAATTACTGCTTCATTTCACTGTTAATAAAAAAATACCAGGAAACAGCTAGAGACTGAAGCCTCGAGTCTAACTGTAAAAAATGGCACTAAAGCAAGGATAAAAAGCATATGCCATGCCTTTTTTCCTCTCTCTCCCCCAGCTTCCCTCCCCTCTTTCTATTAACAGCTTTTACTAAAAGTCTGTACTTGATGGTCTGGTATTTGCTTTCACCCCACCTGTCTTTCATGTTCATTGATCTCCTCTTTATATTTTATCATCCTTTTTAATTCCATTTCACTGGTCTCCTTTCATAATCCTTATTCCTACCCTCACCCCAGAAATTAAATTTTTTCTGAATTTGCAGAACAAATACACCATTTTTAGCCTTGCCTTTATTCCCTTGGATTTGGTGAATTTACCCCTTTTTCTCAAACTGTGTCTTCATCAGGATGTGAAGCTTCAAAGCTGCTACCACACAGTCCTTGGTGTGTGCTCTTTTGTTAGACTTCAGGCACTACTGGATGTAATAAGGAAAATAAGTAGATAAAATGTGATTCAGCAGTAAGCAAAAAAAAAAAAAGCTTTTGGCAAAATTCCAGTGTATTTGTTAAACTGCTTTTGTGCCAGCTTCAGCTTTTGCCTTTGCATTAAACCAACACCAGCCAGCAGCTGGCCAAGCTCTTTCACACTACATGTCTTGGGTATTCACTTTGTCCTGTGTAGCTCACCAGATCATAAAGGCCAAAAGGTTCAGGGCTTATTTTGTCAACACAGGGCAGGTACAACTGAGGGATAAATTTTTCTTAATTAATATAAATTCAATGTGTTTTTAAAAACAACTCTAACAATTGAGGTTCTACAGATTTCCTAGGCATTATTCCACTGCTTTGCTAGACCTGCATTGAATTACAGTCACTTGTGCCTGCTTTCACCTCAATTTTATTTTAGTAATGCTAAAAAACTTCAGCCTTTCAATCATGACTCATAAATCTTGTCTTTTAGGTAGATTATTTTGTTACTCTCCTTTGAGTGGTTTGATTCAAAACCTGTGTTGAGTTCAACCTGTTGCTTTATAGTTTAAGTTTTTTCAGCATGAGGTGAAGTTCTTCTCTTTTGGGTCAGCGAAAGATATTTTTCCAAAATCAAAAATTTCATCGTCATGTCTGAGGAATTTGTAGAGTGTGTCACACATGTTGAGATTATTGATAGTGATTTTAGTAGAGGAAAATTAAAATAAAGGTGACATAAGGCTAAGAAAAGGCTGTGTTTGCCCTGATTTCTACTATACGTGTTCTAAAAATGCAGTCAAAGGTCTGTCTGTAACTGTTAGCTCTAAAATGGGATAGAGGTTTAAATATTGAATAGTGCATTAGAAATTGATGTCAGAGAAAGGTAAACAGCAGAGGGACCATAACATTCAGTCTTGTGAACTCTTAGAAAAAGTATAGCCCCATGAGCAAACAGATGTGGTTCATTTTGTCCCCATTAAATACCTGTTTGTGCTTCAGTGATGCAAAGAGCATCAAGCCAAGATGCTACACCATGATGGATTCTGTTGTTTTAAAGTAAAGGATTTGTGTCAGATAAATTCCCATTGTATGAAAATCAGCACAGAGATTGCTTCTGACAAGCTTTAGTTTGGGCTTTGTTTTGCAACAATGTCTTCTTGTTTCTTCAGCAAACAGCAGCGACAGCGATGAACTCTCTGCTGGTGAAAGTGTGTCCAAGTCCCAGTCAGCAAAATCAGTTTCTAGCAGTATGAAGTCTCACCAAACCAAATCACTCACAAGAACACAGTCTCCAGGAAAATGTGGTAAAAATGGAGAGAAGGAATCTGATCTCAAAGAACAGAATAATCGTTTGCCCAAAGTTTACAAGTGGAGTTTTCAAATGTGTAAGTATTTTCTTGAAAACACACCTAGTGTCATCTTGTGGCATAGTGTAAAAAGGTTTTTTGAATGTTCTGTATTTTGGCTTTCTTATTTCCATCCTGAATTTGCTTAAGCTTGTGATAAATCCTCATTTAAAAAAAAAAAGAAGTGGTTGGTTTTTTTTTTGTTTGTTTGTTTTTGGTTTTTTGGGGTTTTTTTGTTTTGTTTTGTTTTGTTTTTTTTTTGCAATTGCAGCACAGGGAACTGCCTATGTCACACTCTTCCAGGACTGTTTTTAGATCTGGCTCCTGAGCTGCCTTGCTGTTTTTGTTGTGCTGTGCATACCTGTCATTCTGGTATGAACATTATTTGCTCTGTGTCCTTCTTCTGTTGATATTTCCTTGCTGTTTTACTCCTCATTCTGTAGTTCTTCTTCAGACACTTAGGTGATTGATTTGTAATTTTTTCCCCATCCATTTTGCATTAATGAACCAGCACATGTTTGCTATTCCTAGTATTAAGAACTTCCACTCTGTTTCAGTCAAGCTACTGATTCAGCTAGGGATGAGTGTGGAAAGGATGCTGCATTTGCCTATCTGAAAAACAGATCAGTGGCCTATTAATTCCCTCATATTAGTGCAACTTACCAATTGATTCTGACTTTGCTGGTTTTTTTGGGTTTTTTTTATTTCCTCCCCAACCCTGAATCTCAGCATTAGTCTACTTCTAAAAGTATTTTTTCCCAGTAGTTCTTCACAATCAAGTTACATTCTGGTGCTCCTCAGGAGGATGTAATGTAAAAGGTCTTTTTTGTCACTTACTGCCCTGTTGAGATTGACTGAACGCTTTCCTGGTGCAACACATTTGAAGGGCTTTTGCTCCTTCCTTTCTTTTTGCCTTGGCTACACTCCTCATGCTAAAGTTGCTCAGTGGAGGTTGGTCTGTGGAGTGCTGTACGACACATTTCCTGCTGTAGCCAAGTCAGACACTTGAGCTTTCCTCATTTTCCCCACAGCTAATATAGTTGTGACTTCTGGTCCTTTGGTGCTGCCCTCATTACACTTGATGTAGTGCATTTTGCACCTCAGAGTTGTGTAGATGATTCTTAAATGCTTTTGAATGGAGTGTCTCCAGTGTGGCTTCCCTGGACTGAACCAAGAGTTTCTCCTGCCTGTGCCACCCACTGCTGTGTGCCATCTGTGGAGAGCTCCCAGCTGGAAGCAGCCAGAGGGGCAGCTCCTGTGCTGGCTGTGTCCAGCAAGGTTGTCTTGTATGGTTTTTCCTTATGGCACATACGCCAGGCACTCCACCAGAACCACTCCACAGCTGTGCACATTCCTGTTGTAACTTGCTTGTTTTGTACCAAGACCAGTCAGGCAAGGCTGACCTTCCTGGTGTCTGGGGCGAAACTGAACTCCAGCAAGGACTGAAAGCAGCAGGCTCAAAGCTAGTTTTGGCCCTGATGTTTTCATACGTTGTCCTACTTTCTTTTATGCTTTTCCTCCTTACGGGGAAGGGAATGCATTTTTTTTCCTTTCCCAGTTCCTTAAAGAGTCCCCAAAAAGCATATGGCAGTATCTTGTAAAGAATAATAAAAAATGAACAAATTTGGGGTAATACAGAGCAGCTACTGCTGCTGTTGTTTCTTAGCTTTGCTGTCTGCTACCTCAAAGCAAGTTACATCACTAAGATTGGAGTACCTTCCACTTTGCTGACATCCAGAAGTGTTTGGAAATGCTTCAATACAATAATTAACAGAGATTGTTTAACTTGCAGCTGACTTAGAAAATCTGACTAGTGCTGAGCGCATAACAGTTCTCCAAGAAAAATTGCAAGAAATCAGGAAACATTACCTGTCCTTGAAATCTGAGGTGGCTTCCATTGACCGAAGAAGAAAGCGCTTAAAGAAAAAAGAGCGGGAAAGTAAGTGCTGGAAACTAAATTCTGCTTTTAGAGGGCTTAATTGCATGTTATATTAGGGTACTGGATAATTTGCTGGGAGATGTGTGTCACTTTGGACAGGAGTGTGGTTTTGTTTGGGTTTTGGGAGATGCTGTGTGCAGGTATTTTATGACCATTAGAAGGATCCAGTGACTGCGGAAAGGGAAGAGCGTTACCAAGGTGTGCAATCTCTTTAATGCTCTTGAGGCATAACTACTTCATACAGGAAAAAATACACAGAAAATAAACTTTTCTAAGCAGTGAACAAAGGGTATTAATGACTTCTGATTTTTCTTCAAGTTACAGATAAATTTACTGTAGTATTGCTTGTGGGCCTAGTTAGTGCTTTCCCCTTGGGATAGGGGGTTTATTCCATGACTTTAAGGGAGGGCAGTTAAATTGAGTGCTTCCTACACAAAGCAGGCAGTGGAGTCTGGTTTCTTTTCCATTGCAAGGCATTGTTGCTGGAGTCAGTAGGTACCAGTGCTTGCTGCTGAGCAGGAAAACATGTTTATTGCTTGATTCATGAATCTGTATAACCTGTGTTTTCCTTTTCCTGTGCAGGTGCTGCTACTACATCATCTTCCTCCTCATCACCTTCCTCTAGTTCCATTACGGCTGCAGTTATGTTAACGTTAGCAGAACCATCTATGTCAAGTTCATCACAGAATGGAATGTCAGTTGAGTGCAGGTGACAGCAGGACTTGCCAAAGCACTTTGCACTTAATGGCTGCTGAGGGCCACTCTTTTGTTTTTTCCTTTTTTTTTTTTTTATACTGCACAGTGGCACAAAATTCAGACAAGCACTATTTTGTATTTAAAGTTGTTTCTTGACAAGCTAACTTTGCACTTAAGTGCACTTTTATGAAGAAAAAGTACAACAAACTGCTTTTCCTCAAGCAATAATTGTTTCCAACTTGTCTGGGAATTGTAAGTCTAGTGACTCGAAGGCCTTCCACTGTGGCTGATGGAGGCTGTTCACTGCCTGTAGAGACAGGACAATAAGTATATAGTTGTTGGGGTGATCTAAATCAATGTGGTAAGGCTTACTGTATTCCCTGGTATTTTGTTAAAGCTGGAACATTTGATATTTTTCCATTTATTTATGACAAATATTGAAAATATTTTCATTTGTACAAGCTAATTGTTTTTTAACTGCTAAGTCACCTTATAGTGGCTTTAATTGTATACGTCAAGCACATCTATTCAAAACCTGCAGTTAGTAGGATGTCTGACATCAGTCCTGATAACCAAATATGAGGATTCCTTTAAAAAAAAAAAAAAAGACTGACTAATGTTTACAGGTTTGAATTAGGCTTAAGTAGGTTACTCTGGGTTTTAAGAACCCGTTAATTGGAATGAAACTACTGTACTTTGCCATTTTTCTATAAAACAGTATTTTTTTTTAATTTTGATAAAATACATTATGAAAAAGAAAGAAAATGGCTAACAAACTGTATTAAATCTTAATGTATAAAGATTGTATTCAGCCAGTTTAAAGTGTATATTTATTCATAATGGATTATAACAGGTATATTTTTGTGTTTTCTTGTAAATGTTTCTTTTCCCCTTAAAGCAACAAATATTTCATTTGTAATGCTTATTTTATTACGAGCTTCTATGAGAGGACTTCAAGAAAGGGAGTAAGGTGTGAGGTTATAATTTGTGGTTGCTGATACCAACACTGCCACAAAAGGGTAGTTGTTTTTAAAATAACTAGCTAGCCGAGTGGTAGATGTTTAATTTTTTAAATGCCTTGTACAAATTCCAAAACCAACTTCAAAATGTTTTCACTTGTATTGATTTTATGTTGAATGGATCCCAAGCTCTCTCCTGTTAATTCTATACCTTTGTAAGACATTTGTATATTGCGGAAGTGTTCATTCAAGCTATTTAATACCTGGCACTGTTAATACACAGTACTTTATTGTACAGATTGTTTTACTGTTTTAATTGTAGTTCTGTGTACTTCTTTTGCCTGGGGAAATAGGGGCTGGCATGTTTTTCTTTGTTTTCTGGCAATACGACATGTAAGAATTTGAAGCATTTTGTTTGTAGATGCTAGAGTGTCAGAATCCTTTTCATTTGACTTTTCTAAGAAAAGCATTTTCAGTCTTCGTAGTGTGCGCTTAAGGTTATAACTGATTTTATTGAAAATGGTTTCAAAGTATTCAGAATTGTACAGGACTGTAAAAATTTGTTGACAGACATTGAAGGAAAAGCTTATAGAAAAAAGCTATAAAGTATATATTAGGTTCTGCAGAAATGGAGAGTTATGTAATATATTGTACAAATGTAAGCAAAGGCCTCTGAAATAAAATGCCATAGTTTGTGAATCCCTGATTTTGTTTCTAACAGTTTAATTAAGCAACTGTAGTGTGTTCATGAAAATTACATCAAGCTGCAGAGTCAGTTTAGCAAATGATCTTTGGTGTGCTGTAATGGACATAGAAAGGTAAGATAGAGCATGTGCATTTGCCTAATTTTCTTCTTAGTGATTAATTCAAATCCATCCTCTTTTTCAGCAGAAGGCGAAAGAATGGCCCATCATAAAGCAGAGCCAGTTGAAACAAAGTACTGGCTGTAGTTGAGGTGACCAAAATACTGTTACACCTGCAAGGTGACAGATTACTGATGAGACTGACAATAACAACCCGTGATAAATAAGCTTTGGAAACATTGACTGTGTTAAAAATTATGATGATCCAAGACTGACAGGGTAATTTTAATATTTTCAGTGAAGCTACTAAGAGGATATGTTCATCTGTTTAAGTTTAGTGGAATCAGAATCCTGGTAGTTCAGTTCTGCTTTTCAGTTTTAGTAGGCATAAGGGGAATGGATGTAACTGGGAACTACATCTGGGCAAGCAGAATTCAAATTCAGCTCTTCACTCACTACTCGCTCTTGATCAGCTCTCGGTTTTAGTGCCAGCATATTTGCTTTGATGTGACAGTTACTGACTGTGATCTGGTGGGGGGATTTGTTTACCTTTTAAAAACAGGGATCATTAGTCAGCTCCCTGCTCTCAAGTCAGGTTTTTGCAGAAATAGGATTTTTGATTTTCCTTGACACAGAGATTATTTCATTTTCATCATATTTCTGATGCAGTGTAGTGGCTACTCAGACATTTGTCTGAAAGCGTTACATTGCACCTCTTCTGTGAAGTATGTCTGTAAATGGTGCTCTCCAGATTCATGGAACTACTTGTCTCACAGTAAGTAACAAAGGAAGATACCTTTGGCAAACTGTTAGCCCGGCAGTTTTATCCCATGTTCCAGTGGGTCGAATCTGAGCTGCTTTTCACTCTGCTTGCAGCTGAGGCAGTTTGCCACTAGCAGTGCCTGCTGGGCTGTGCCCGTACTCCTGAGCGCTGCTTGGACCATGATCCCAAAGGCAAAGCAAGGCAAACACCCCCTGCTGTGTTCTCTACACCTTGGCTCAGGCACAGACTCAGGTTTGTGTGTCCCACCATTGATCATGTTGGGAATAGCTGAGATCAGCATATGCTGAGGGAAAACACGCCTTGTTTGAAGGCTCTGTAGTGCTCCCACCTCCCCTTATTTTCAGGCTCCACTGATACCTGTCCATACTTAGGACTGGGTAGTTCCCATCACACTCTGGAATTTTCCTGTTGGCACAGGAATTGAACTTTCTCTCTCGGGCAGAGTTCGTGGAGGCTCTATGCCTCTTGCTGAGTTTCAGTGGTCACGGGTCTCTGAAATGGGCTGGATAGTGGTTGAGCCTGTTCTGCCCCTCCTGTGTCACTACAGTGCTGCTCTTCTGTGTGAAGGCAGATTGGAAAAGCCACTGCAAGTCACGTAGCAGCCACCTGCCCCTTTTCAGGGATTTGTGTATTCTCTTGGGCTGACCCCATCCATGAGGGTCACCACCTTTCGTGGCATCCAGCAGCAGGCAAGGGAGGGGCAATACCTGGTGCATGTGTCAAGACCAACACTTTTTTCTATTCAGCAGCTGGGTTGCTTGTTTAGCCTTCGGTTGGATGCTGGTGCCAACAGAGCTGCTTACAGTGCAGCTCAAAAAGTGCATCAAACGCGTAACGAGACAGCCAAAGTGCTGTCAGGTTTGCTTCAGCTCCACTTGGAACTGAGGGTCGTGGGAAATCAGTGAGACAGCCTCTCCTCACTGAATCATTTGGGTTGGAAAAGACCTCTGAGATCATCAAGTTCAATCTATGACCAAACACCACCGTGTCAATCAGACGATGTGCTAAGGACCGTGTCCAGTCTTTTCCTTAAACCCAGGCATGACGACTCCACCACCTCCCTGGCAATCCATTCCAATATCATCCTTTCTGTGAAGGAATTCCTGCTCACGCTCAACCTCCCCTGGCACAGCTCCGTACTACGTCCATCTGCTCCTGGTGTTGGATGTTTCCAGAGTGCCACTGCGCCCACGCGCGGCACGGTTCCGTCACGGCCGGGAGCAGCTCCCAGCCCGCGGCTGCGGGGGGCGGTCCCGGGAACGCCTCCCGGCCCCGCGCGTCGGAAGTGACGCGGGCTGAGCCCGTTCCCGCCGCGCTCGGTGCCCGTCATGCGGGCCCGCCGGGGCGGCAAGGGGCCGCGGCCCCGAGCGGCGGCCGAGGGGGAGGAGAAGGAGAAGGAGAAGGAGCAGTACGTGCTGGGAGAGGTGTCGGGCAGCCTCGGGGCGGCCGCGGCGCCCGCTGCGCCCCTCGCTCGCCTCTTCCGCGCCTCCGCCCCGCCGGTGCTGGTGACTGTGCCGGGGGTGAGTGAGCGAGTGCCAGGGCAGCGCTCCCGGCTGGCCGCGGCTGTGTGAGCCCAGCAGGGCGGCTGTCGGCAGCACCGCTGCCCGCAGCGTTGGGCTTCGGGCGCTGGCGCTCCAAATAAGTTGCGGTATGTGAAGTAAGCTCGGGGCGTTCCTGGAATTTTGTCCTTCAAGTCTGTTTCTCTTACCGGTTTTTAAAGGGAAATAAGAAAAGGAAGCGTGCAGAAGAAGGGGGGAAAGTGTCGGAAGACCGGAGCTTATCCGTCATACAAGAACCTCCGGTAAAAGCAAAGAAGGCCAGAAAAAAGGAACGTTCAGAGGCAGAGAAAAAACTGTCAGAGAGGTGAGTGACACCATTTTAGAGTAAAATCCCCAGCATCTTCATTAATTGTAATATGAGTTCGATGAAACCATGAAGTTCTCATCTACTACTCATCTTCAGCTTGGTGTTTAAGATTAGTTTTAAGATTGTGCAAATTTTCTGTAGTTTTCCCTTGAAGGAGGAAGTAGTACAGCTTCTTGGAACACTAGGTCTGTGAAGTGCAAATGCCCTGCTAGAGAGCCATCAGATCCAGCAGTTGGAGATGAAGACACATGGATCTAGTTCTCTCTGGCTCCGAGAGATGCTTTCTCGCTGTCCTTGGCGTTATCCAGCAGAGGTGGTTTCTACAGGAGCAAGGTGCCAGGCACAGCGAGCTGTCTGTCCTGCTGGGCCTCTGCAGTGACACAGAACCTCTCTGTGACTCTGTCCTCTTAAATACTTGCAGCGAGGTGCTTCAGGGCAGGCTGGAAGCTGCTCACTCCACAATGCACTTTGGATAATAAAGCGAATTTGATTGTACAGGGCTAACCCCTCATGCTGTCCCTGGCACTGGGCCTGCAGAACCTGCTCGCTGTGTTTGTGTCTGTAGCCTTCCAGAGGCTCCTTCAGATCTGCTTGTTGTTCATGCTCCTATGGCAGGTTGGGATAGAGACTTGTTAGTGCATGGCAGTATTCCAGAGGTTTGTTCTGAGTCTCCTGCATACTGAGAAGGATTAAATCTGTTCCAAGTTCCAACATAATGCAAAGATTATTTTTTCCCTTCAATTTTAGAGGCTATCAAATTATTTAATTGTGAAGTATTTCTGTATTACTACTGGTAAATAGTGAATGCAGTGTCCTGGGGACAGCAAATAGTTTTTCATGTTACTGAATGGTCAGATACATTTTTTTTAATGCAGAATAAACAAAATAATGTTTGACATTTTAGAGTTGAACATAATTTCAAATGTAAGTTAAAATGTCTTGGAGGCTTCAGTTCTTTGACCCCAAATCCCCTGTTTTTTCCCCATCAATTTTAACCTGCCTGTTTGTTTCTGGTCAGAGAGAACGCTTTGGAGCAGGCGGATGAAGAGGAGGATCAAAAGTTGTTTCAAAACAAAGTGAAGCAAAAGAAAAAGGCTTCTCAAGCCATCACCAAAAGTGTTGTTAATTCAGCTACGGGTGCTACTGCAAAACAGCGAAAGAGAAAAAGGGTGGCTGACAAAGCAGCAGACAGAAGAACGGTGTTTGTTGGAAACTTGCCTGTCACCTGTACTGTTCAGGTACGTGGGTGGTTCTGTCTGCTAAAGGCATGAAAGGAGTTGCAGCAGTCCTCAGTTTGAGGGGATATTTCCAGCTGGGAAGTCATACACACTTGTGATTGGAGCTGCTTTTGGGAAAGTAGGAAATGGTGCTTGTTCTCAGAAACCATTAGAGACAATCTCTGGTTTCCTGGAGTTGGGCTTCCTGAAGCAGTGGATGCAACAACTCTTTCTTCAGTGGAATTAGTTAGTTCCTTGTCAATGAAAAAATGACTGAATAAATGAGAACTGCATTTACAAGGTTACTCTGCTTCTAATTTCGTATGCAAACAGTGCTTCAGATTGTTACATAAAGCATGTTAAATGTATACTTTCTTCCATACTAAGAGGCATGACTTCAGTTTTGGCAATCTGTAGAAGCTACGACAAAACCCACTGAAATAGTTACAAATTACTTGCATTTTTTAGTGGCTCATTAAGGGCCTTCCTATAAGTAAAAGGAAAACAGTGTAAGAACAGTATTACTTATAAATACTGAAAAATAATTCTCATTACCAGTTTGAAAAGTGTACTGAGTGTTTGTGATATCATCTGTTCAGGTACTGAAATCTCTTTTTAAGAAGTACGGACAAATCCAATCAGTTCGCTTCCGGTCTCTGGTATGTTATTTCCTTAATATTATATAACAAAATTATTTGTTGATGTTAAAGGGCAGTAGTATTTGTAAGGCTTGTACCTTCATTAGTTCAGAAGTGGTTTTGGGTGTGTGGGTTTTGCTATTAAAAGAAGCCTTAGAGATGTTACCCCAGGAGCACCACAGATGCATTTTTCCTGTAGCAGTAGCTGATCCAGGATCAGAGCTTTATGTTCTCTGAAAGAGGAATGCCTTTATTACTGCTGGTTTGGTTGAGGCATTGCTCACCTGTTTTTAAGTCATAGTAGCAAAGACACATTATTGTAAATCAGGGCACTCACTAAGATAGCTGGTGATAACCCTCTTGGAACTAAAGAAACATGTCAAAGTCATGGCAAGCTCTTTAACTCTGAGGGATTTTTAGACCATCTCTAGGTCCAGCCACTTCTGTCATTTGCTCACTGTACTGGCTCTGTTGCTTTGGATGGCCCCTACTTGAATTCATCTTTGTCTTACGGAAAAACTCTTTGTGATAAGTTGACACAGGCCCACCTAACGCAAGCTCTTTTTATCTTTAAGATTCCAGCAGAAGATACTGTATCCAAAAAGGTAGCAGCAATCAAGTAGGTTCCCCTTGTGAACTTCGTTTATTTTTCAAGGCCTAAACAATGTTTAAGTCTTGGTCGTTAAAAGTTTGTCTGTATTAGGTCTTTTTTATGTATTTTGTGTTTCTTTGTCTTTTGTCATTACCTTTGTGTGTATTAAGTTTTCTCAACAAGTAATAAGGAATTATGTGCCATGTATACTTGTAATTTGTTACCTGAGGTTGCATTTCTTATATTTTAGGAAGGAGGAAGATGCTAAAAGCCTTTAATTTCTTCAGATATGTTTATAAGCTGAGGAAGCTTGCTCAGGGTGCATATTTGGGCTGAACAAGACGTACAGTGGGGCTCCCTTGCACGTACAGGGGTAGCTTGACCTGCAAGGGAAATGAAGTTGTTAGTGTGCACAGAACAAGCAGAGGCATGAATGTGTTCAGCAAGAAGTGCCTGTGCACTGCACAGCATCAGCAGGATGTAAGCAGTAACGTGTCCTTTTCCCACTCCAGGCATAAGGTGCACCCGAATGCAAAGTTCATCAACGCTTACGTGGTCTTTATGGAAGAATGTGATGCCCAGAAAGCTCTGAAGGAGTAAGTCTCAGTTTTGTTCCTCATACCCTGTTGAAGAGGTAGTTCAGGTAGATTTATAGCTAAAATTTAAACAACCTCCCTTCTTTTGCTTGAGTCAGAATAAAATGTTGTTCAAACTTAAAAGTAACTTTACTCTTGGAATACTGCTGTGCAGTGACATTGTCAATGAAGTAATGCTTATTTCACTTTTAAAACCTTTTGTTTTTGACCACAAAAGGAATGGAACAGAAATTGCTAGTGGATTTCACATCAGAGTTGACACTGCATCTAAAACCGGTTCGGTAAGTAAGATGTGTGGCTAGAAATCCCCTTTTCTGGTTTGGTTGTGGGGTTTTTTATTGTTTTTGTTTGTTTGGTTTGGTTTTTCTGTGACAAATAACTTACTGTCCTGTCTCTCTTTTTCCTTTAGCATGACAATAAACGATCTGTATTCTTGGGAAATCTTCCATATGGTAAGTCTGAAATGGATTGTTATGCATCATTAATTTGCATTTATGGAATGGTTGACATTAGGCTTTTTATTTCTTGGTATTAGGTGGATAAATACCTTTTGCTGGAGGTAATTTTTATTTGTTAATTGAAACACCGAAAGAGGTTGTAAGTTTCTGTCCAGTTCTGCACTTCGATTGTTTCCTTTATTGTAGGTAGCACTGCAAGTGCTTTTGGTTCTTGTTGTTGCTTCATGTTTTTAAAATAAATATTACTAAGTTGCATAGGCCATGGCTCTCTAAACGGCTCAAGGGTTAGCAATACCTGCTTGTAAACCAATTTCAAGTGATGGACAGTGATGACTTCTCCTTTTGGTGCTTTCTGTGAACTACAGGCTGAGTGACTCTGTCCAGGCAGGGCTGAAAGTGGGATTTGATGATCCTTGTGGGCCAGTTTCAACTCAGAATATTCTGTGATTCTGTGATTGGCTGTGCTCTGAAATCACTTCAGCAGCTTGGACATTTCTCAGCACGTCTAGGTCCCATTGCTGTAGTTAAACCCATGCTATTGAGTTCAGCCCCTCCCCTCAGCAGAGAGATGTTTATATCTACATCAGGGGATTTCATGAAGCATACCTATACAAAAAAAAAAAAAAACACCTCTATTTTTGTGATGGCACATCACATTTGTCCACCTCGGCATGAGATGGAGAAAGGGTCATACACCCAGCCATTATCAGAATAATTGCATAGCAGCTGTGGTTGGAAACTGTAAATCCCTTCTCCTCCCCCATTCAGCTAAAATTCACGGCTCAGTCAATGAGCAGTTGAAGAACTGCCAGCTCAAGCTCATTATCATCAGCATTAATTCTTAGAAAGAAATTCTGGCATAAGGAGGATAAGGAGGATCTACAAAAATGTATAGCAGGATTTTTAATATCTACTGTGTTCCAAGCATAAAGGAAATAATTGAAAAATCTATTTCAGTCTTTGCCTTAGTTCTTTGTGACTTATGTCGTGCTCTGCAGAGCTGGAGAAGCAGTAACTGTCAGAGCAAATAGCCCTTTACAAAGTCTGCACTGTCAGCTTGCTGGGATTTTTCTGAACCACTGATATTTGCCTACCTCTCCGTATTCCGTATCGTTTGTGTCCCTGAATGGGTAAATGGGGAATAACTGGATGTGGGCCAGCCTTTCAGGGCTGTGTGTCTCCCTGAAGAGGCATCTGTTGCGTTGTGCTGCCTGCAGACATCCGCGATGACGCCGTGCGGGAGCACTTCCAGGTCTGCGGGGCCGTGCTGGGAGTGCGAGTGGTGAGAGACAGGACGACGGGCCTGGGGAAAGGCTTCGGCTACGTCCTCTTCGAGGTACGTCTGAGCCTTGGGGGGACTGCTCCAGGGCACGGGGACGTCTTCAAAACCTGAACTGGGCTCTGCCTTCAGAGCATTTTTATTTTCTTTTTAGATGTTTTTTGAGGTTTGCGTGTGGGTATGGAGGAAGTCAGATGGCAGCGTTGTTGCGCATGGTGAAAGCAGCTTGGAAAAGCGGTTCTGTGGAAGCAGATACAAACCAAAATATTTTAGGTTTTGTACACACTGGGGTGAAAGAAGTGACTTTACCTTAAAGACATAAAAGAGGGACAGATGAGTTAGTTTGGTATCACTTCAATGTTCTCCCATTTCTTATGTGTCAAAATGAGAGTGGAATTCTTTCCTACAGCTGGTTTGCATGCTGGTTCTCCACTTTTGATTCAGCACAACCTCCTTTCTCATGCCAGCCTCCCAGCCTCATTTTCCCTTAGTTCATTTCTTGCAGCCCAATGCCTTTCTTCCCAATTTTTCCTTGTCTCTCTCTGCCTCAGACTTTAGTGTCTCACTTTAAGCTGTTTCCTAGCCTGTTTCCAAGTGTCTGTGCCCCAGTGTGTGGGCTGTGTGGGGGTGCTGGTGCTCCTGAGCAGAGATGCTGTGTCATTCCCTAAAGAGAGCGGTTTGAGCGCTCTGCATTGTAAAATCCTGCTAGCCAATTTTAAAGACAGGTAACTGTTCATTTGAAAGCACTCAGCTGGAAGTACTTTTAAAGTGGTTGTCTGGTTTTGTAGAACACAGATGCTGTACATCTTGCTCTGAAACTCAACAACTCTGTTCTGATGGGAAGAAAGATACGAGTGCAGCGCGTAGGGGACAAGAGGAAAGCACAGAAAAGTCCAGACCAGTCTCGTGCTCCCAAGGACAGAGTTGATAAGAAGAAGAAGAAGAAAGAAAAGAGCTGCTCTAACGATTCTTTTGTTGGTGAAAAAGCAACTCCATTAAAGAAGAGCACAAAACCAAAAAGACTAAAAACTACTCCTAGGAGTAAAGCTGGGAAAAACAAACAGTCCTTTGATAAAAATCAATCCAGTAAAAATGCTAATTAGTGTTACAAAGATGGATATGTATGAGAGTGTTTTTTATATATGAGAGTGTCATAAATTTTGTTTGCTAATACAGCTGTTGTCCTTCTTGGTGTTTGCTCTGGGGCATTTGGCTTCTCCCAGAAGGCAGCAGGAGGTGCTGCATGATTTTATTCCTGTGTTCCAGGAATCTGTTTCCAGCTGAGGTCTCGCTGCAGAGGCTAACAGTGAATTCTTTTTTTTGGAGTTGTGTAGGATTACCCACAATGGCTATAGAAAAAAGTGACTCACATTCAGACTGGGTCTGTGATGAAATAGAAACCATACCTTGACCTTGGCTTTTTTGCTGTGCAGAGAAGGACAGTGGAGCTGGTGAAGGGTCTGGGAGCACAAGTCATAATTATGAGGGGCAGCTGGGGGAGCTGGGGAGTGGTAGGCTGGAGAAAAGGAAGCTCAGGAATGGCCTTCCCACTCTGTACAGCCAGCTGGGGGCCGGTCTCTTCTCCCGGCAGCAAGGGACAGGATGACAGGACGTAGCCTCAAGCTGTTCCCGGGGAGGTTTAGGTTGGATACCGGGGGGAGATTAGACATCGGGACGGGCTGCCCCGGCGGTGGTGGAGCCACCATCCCTGGAGGTGTTTAAGGGAAGCTTGACCGTGGCACTGAGTGCCAGGGTCTGGTTGAGCTGGCGGTGCTGGGTCAGCGGCGGCACGCGATGATCCCGGGTTCGATCCCGGGGCTCTTTCCCGGCCCCTCAGGCCCTTGGCGGGCGAACGCCGCCGCTCCGGCCGCGCCCCTCCGCCCCGCGCATGCGCCTGGGCCCGGGCGCAGGCACTGCGGGAGGCGCCCTGTGCGGCCGCGGGCTGATGACGCGAGCGGAAGCGAGGAGGGGTCCTTCGGCCGTGCCCGCTCGGCCCAAGGTGCCTGCGGAGCTCGGCGCGGGCCGCGCGGCGGGAGCGGCGCGGGGGCGGCGGCGGCGCCATGATGGTGGGCAGGACCAGCGCCATCGCCGCGGGGCTCTGCGGGGCGCTCTTCATCGGATACTGCATCTACTTCGACCGCAAGAGGCGGAGCGACCCCAATTTCAAGAACCGGCTGCGGGAGCGTGAGTGTCCCGGGGCGCCCCCTCCCCTTTCCTCCCGTCCCGTCCCTTCCCGCCGCCGCCCGCTTCCCTCAGTGATCCCCCCCCCCGGTTCCTCCCCCCCCCCCCCCCCTCCCCGC
>VXAX01004176.1:99034-140992 GCA_013399835.1 Leptocoma aspasia
CGCGACCCCCCGCCCCCTCTGCCCCGGGCCCCGGCGGCTTTGTGGCCTCTCGCCGCCCCGTCACCGAAACCGCGGGCCGGGCGCAGAGTCACGGAACCGTCAAAACGGGAAGATGCCCTCGAGTCCCGTCCAGCCATCCGCCCGGCGCTGCCGCTGCACCCCTGCAGCAGTGAGCGGCATCGCCAGGCACGGTTCCCTCTGAGCACCCGCAGGGATCGGGACTCCACCACGGCAGCCTGTTCCAGTGCCTGGCCGCCCGAACGTGGAAAAGATTTTTTCTGATGTCTCATCTGAATCTGCCAAGTCTCGGCTTAAGGCCATTTTCTCTGGTCCTCTCGCTGCAGGCGTGGTAGGAGAGGCTGATCCCCAGCTCCCTAGAGCCTCCTTTCAGCTGGTCCTAGGCAGGGTCATCCCATCAGAGAGCGTTTGCTGCAAGGGTTGGGTACCCTGTGGTTTCCATCGTGCTTGGTTCAAATTCACCTCCCCCCGCCTTTTTTCTTGTCCAATCTTGCTCTCCTACAGGCTCAGCAGTGCCATTATAGCCACCACATTTACGTGGTGACACTTTTTTGGTTTTTTTTGCGTTTGGAAGATGAGCAGGTGAAACAGTGAGATCTCTTACAGTGAAGGTGCTGCCGTGGTGAGGCAGGGGTCGGTGGCAGCTCTCAGGTATTTCATCAGCTGCATTCTAAACCCTCCTGGCAGCCCTGCCATTGGCTTCCAGGATAAGAACGAATGCCAGAGAAAACTGTTGATTAATCCAAGATGTAGAGCTCTACTCCCATGGCTCTTCATTATTTCACGTCTTCAACATTTATTTAAACATTTTAATAATCAGTGAGGGTTTTAAATGCAATGGTAGGCATGACTACTGAAGGAACACAAATTAATCATGAGCAATAGGGTGATACTTTTTATACTGAGTCATTTCTGTCAGGGTAATTTGTCTTTTATTCCTTTGGTAACTACTCTGAAGATAAGAAGTTATCATTAAGGTAAATTTTCCAGCCAAGTAAACATGATGTGATCAGCAGTTTCATGGATGGAAAAGTCAATAACTAGACTGGTTGAAAATGAGTGTTTACCTGATAGCATTAAAATGTAGTTTCACAGCTTTGGTTCTGCCTTCATGGATTGCATTTGCCTGGCCAGTGTTGTCGTTTAGCAGTGCATTAATCCTTCTTTCCAAAATTTCCTCCACAGCAAATTATGTCTGTCAAGTATTTCAGCTTCGGGCCCTCGCTCCTGTGTGTAGGATTTTGGGCACATACCTCTTGTGTGTGTTTCAAGTCCTTTTTTCCCTGCAGTGCAAGTCATTAATTGGGAAATTTTAGTGCAGGTAACTGGTACGTGCTTGATCTGCACAAGCAAACTTGATTTTTGGCAACAGAATCAGCCATGGGTTTTTTTTTTATGATGCCAAATGTGCAGTAGGAGTAGCACTAAATTATGTAAGATTTTTGCAGAGCCAAAAATAATCCAAATTCATAACATAATCCAAAAATTATTTTTGGATTTCAGGTTTCCATAATCTGAGTGTCTATCCAGTCACGTTCTGAATAAACCTTAGAACTGCTCTGATTAAGAATTGACATTAACTTTGAGGTGAAAAACAAATGCATTTTGGTTTGATTGGAGGTCGCAGTTGTCATTTGGGGGACTTCATTGTAAGACTTACAGTCCTTGCACGTGATGCACTGGTCTGCATTTAGTTGTAAGGCTTTAGTTAATTTGGTTTGGGTTTTCTGGTAGTGTAACAGATTATTTAGTATGGATGCTTCAGCAGTGGTGCCAGGGATCTGGGTATTACAGCATTTTTACTGTTAGGTAGGCAGGAAGACTTGGGCTGTAAAATACTTGAGGAAAGGTTCAGTGCAGCAGCCAGCTGCAGTTCTTTATGTACAGATGCTCCATGTGTTGTGCAATAGTGGAGATATGGGATGGAAAGCTTGGAGAAACCACCTTTACAGCACATCTTTTCCAGTAACCGTTTTAGGGTAAGATCCTTCCTCAGTCTCTTTGATGCAGTGTCTCCAGAATTTGGGAAGGACAAGAGACCTAAGGTGTCAGTGGACTGCCTGTCATATTTGGTCAAGCACGTGCTGACAAATGAAGAGCCAGTTGGTTTTTTTGCCATCTCTGTGTCCTCTGTTTGGGCTGAAGTTTACATTGCAAAGGCCTGTCATAAAAGTGAGATGGCCAGATTTAGGTTTCTGGAAAAAAGATTCCTGGAAGTTTCTGGGAGGTTTATAGAACTACTGGACTTCGATTTTCCACATGTTTTAATCTTAGCAGGTTTTGTGGGTGGGGTTTTTGTTGGGGTTTTTTTTAGGTCTTGTTGTTGCTAGTTTGGGGGCATGTCCATATCTAGTCTTGGGACCAAAAGATAGCAAAGCTGTAAACATCTAAAGCTGCTGAGCTTCCTAGGCTGTATTTTATTAATGAAATAGTTCAGGTATGTTTACTATTTGCCTTCTTGAATGAATAAAACAGAAATGCTCTGCTTTAAAACATAGACACATATCTTAGTTCAGAGACAGCCAGAATTTCTGACCACGCTGAATTTTGCCCGAGAGCACCTTCTGCCTCACAGCAGAGTGAGAGGAGGGCAGCAGGCAGATTTCACTGATGGGAGCTGAAAATGCAAATGGCTTTTTGGGTTCCCTGCTCTTCTGTGGGACTGGTTGGGAAGCTGCTGGGGCTACTCAGGGGCCTTTGCAACCCGTGCCAGCAGGACAGGTCATCCATCGGTTCTCTTCTGAAACTTGTGCCCTTGTACAAGAGCTGTGCCTGGAGGAACTGCAGAGTGACAGCTGCAGTTTAGCTTTGTGCTTGGGATGTGCACTGCATTTCTCTGGTAATAAAGATTAACTCTACGAAAGATTGCCTTTCCCTTTTCAAAATGTGATTATCTCTTTAGAGCAGAGGGAAGTGTTTCATTTTTGTGGAGGTCTCTGAGGGAAAAAAAACTTGGGGGGATTTTTTGTTTGTTTTTTGAGGTGTTTTACCCCTCAAAGCCATTGCTTTTTGCTTGTCATATTGCAAATGTAACTTTTGGATGTTACTGCAACAATACTTTGAAACTAGTATTTCTTCCCAACCCGTATGGGAAGAATTCACAAATATCCTTTAGAGTTACTTGGGTTTTTTAATTGTTTTAGCTAGTGAGCTTTTAAAGAGCCTGTAAAAAAGTATTAAGAAGAGGGGAAAAAACGTTCCTTAGTAGTCAGACTTGAAAGACTTGGTAGATAATTTTTCAGTTTTAAAATCTTGGTGATTCTTTGTATTCCTTCACTATTTTCAGGTTAAAGTATATGATTTCAAATCTGTGTGATCAGTGGTCAAAAGCTTTCATTAGTTCCAGTTTACCAGCATGTCTTTGTTTTGTTCTTTATTTCAGAATGCTTAACCTGGTGAATGATAATTCGATTTTAATAAGGTGTCATAGTCATGCCAAGAAAACACAATTTTCTCCTCAAAATGATGTACAAATGTTAAGCTGTTACTCTCTGTATTTCTTTTTGGTGTTTTTGCTGAATGCACTACAGCTGCAATGTGGCTTGTTTTGATAGTAAAACATTTCAAATATTAATTTTTCTAAATTTAATCTTTACAATTTTATCTATTATCAAAACTTTCTTGCACAGTAGCGCAGTTTAAAGTTTTGTGCAAATTTATGCTTCTGAAAAGTTGGAGTGAGCTAATTGAAGCACTAACTTTGAAGAGAAATTCTTTAATGTTTAAACCCTCCAAAATTATAAAATTGTAGTATATTACAGTTCTATCCAACACTTTTTCCATCTCTAGTGTAAAATAACATACACAGGTTAGTTAGTTGTAGAAATTTAGGTGCTAAGTGTTATTAAGATGGTGTATTAAGGTAAAAGGGTGTTCCATCTGGTTGGAATGTGAACTCTCTTTCTATAAAGAACACAATCTTGTCAGTAAATGCCATGTGCTAGGTTATCACTGTTCTAGGCAATAATATTCCTGACTGTCTTCACCATGTGGACAATTGAAAAATTTTAATTACCTTGTAAAACTGCTAGTCATATTTGGAAGTATTTACAGCTTGTAAAATTGTATCAAAAGAAAAACCAGGGCTGTGTGACAATTGTTCCTTGTCAGTATAGGAGTCTTCTGAGCAGACACTGAGGACAAAGAGTGGAAGGACAGTTTGTTTAACCACAGGCTGTATTCAGAGGTTTTAGTGGTGTAACTATTTCAGTTGATGAACTGAAGATTTACATAAATGATTATTCTCAGGAAATTGCCAGTGTTAGTATAATTATTCTTTCTTGTATGAGGAACTGCTACTATAAAAATATCTTTATACCTACCTGCCTGTCTGCATTAAAAGCAACTTTAATTGTACTAGTTTTGCTGGAGTAGTACAACTTCATGTAGCAGACCAACTTTTTGCCTTTAGGTTAGGCAGTTAAATCTGTAAATGTTTGTTCCATCTGTAAATGTTTGCTTTCCTCAGGTTTCAGAAATGTATGCTTTAGTATTGCTCTTGCTGAGGGATGATGAGACACTGCCACTTATTAACTAGTTCCCAAGCCTTTGCTATAAAGTAGCTGAGAAAGTGCCCTGTGTATCTGCTGTGGCCTGCTGAAGTTCCCCTTCCTTGGTGGTGCACCATGCAGTTCAAAACTAGATATTTTGACTTACAGACAAATCTTCTGTGGCTTACTGTTAGGAGTCATGTAGATAATTCCTGTATTACTCTAATTCTCTTTGCTGCTGTGTGCCTGCAGTGCAGGAGGTGTGCTCTGCTGCTGCTGCTGTGCTGCCCTGCACAGCTGGTGTGTGCTGTAGCCCTCGGGAGAGGAATTGCCATTTTGGGTTGGTGCTTCTGCCAGCCCTCCTTAGACCTCCAAATGATGCTCTCTTGCACTGAGTGGGTTGCAGTCTTGTGCTCAATATCAATGTTTGGAACACACTGCCAGTTTCTTCTTTTGAAAAGGATTTTGATTTGTTAATGGTTTCAGACTATAATCTGAAGGGCTTTTTAATTGCAAATTGAAAATAAAAGATGTTTTTATTCTAACAGGAAGGAAGAAACAGAAGCTTGCCAAAGAGAGAGCTGGACTTTCCAAGGTAATACTGTGTTCAATAATGCAGTGCTGTTTTGAAAGATGTTTCACTTGTATTATTTGTAAGATATACTTAAGGATTTGTTTTGATTCCAGGATTACAAACACTCCTGCAAATATGCAGTATTTAGGTTTTTTTAATGCTCAGAAATAATTGTATGGTTGTTCCTTTTTTCTGTCAGATAGAGGAGTTATATTAGAAAATACAACATTCACTGTATGATTTGATGGTGTTTTCCCTCTTTGTAATATGAACAAGGACTTTTCAGACTTAAAATTATTGATGGGATACACTTACAACTGAACTTGATAGGTTGTTTTGCAATAAGTATTTGATTTCCTTTTCATTATTACCAATGGATCCAGAAAGAAAATATAAGATTTCTCTTAAACAATTGCAAGAAATACAGTTGTAATAAACATAATACAGCTTAGAATTTATATTTGCTCCTAAATGATGCACTTAATAAACTGAGTAGAGGTATTTCAGGCTCTGTCTCTCTATAGATTTGTGATCCAGTGTTGTGAGACCTGAGTCTGAGTTTCAAAAACATTCTGATTACATTTAATTTAGTGGTGACACTTGTGGGTTTTTTGCCAGTGTTGGTGTAACAATAGGGTTGTGTGCATGTTCAATTTCAGTTGAAAATATTTTCTGCTAACTTTTCATTAGCTGATGTTTAAGGGCTGATTTAACTTTTACTCTGTGTGTTTATAGTTGCCTGATCTGAAAGATGCCGAAGCAGTTCAGAAGTTTTTCCTTGAGGAGATTCAGCTTGGAGAGGAATTACTAGCTCAAGGTAATAATATTTTTTTTCCAAAAGGGTAAGTTGTAAAATAATTTTTCTCTACCTTTGTTAGAAGATGATTTTTATACACCAAGAAATTCTGGGGAGTCAAATTCATCTAAGAAAATCTGCTTATTTGTTTCTAACCTTGTGTGTTTGGAAAGTCCATCAAGGAAGGAGAAGAGCTTAATGTGGATTGATTCCCTGTAATTTAATCCACTCTTGGTGGATGTTTTATGTAAATGTGTTACAGTGTGGAAGATGGTTGATTTCAAAATATTATAATTTGTCTACAGGTGAATATGAAAAAGGTGTTGATCACTTGACCAATGCCATTGCTGTGTGTGGGCAGCCACAACAGTTACTACAAGTTCTACAGCAGACTCTTCCACCACCAGTGTTTCAAATGCTTCTAACTAAGCTCCCTACAATAAGCCAGGTATGTGAAACATTCCCTGTTGGTCTGGTTTGGAAAAAGTTGAAATACTTACTTTATCTACTACACCAGTCTTGAATATCAGGTTTTGTAATCTGTTGGTTTTTAATATGTTCAGTTAGATTAAAAGAAGCTTTTTTTTTTCATCTGAGATGTTAGAAAGTGTAAGTGAAAATCACCATGTAGCATTAATAGCAACCAGGATAAAATAGAAATACAAAACTTCTCTTGTGCATAGGGTATGCTAAGCTCTTGAAGTAGAGGCATCTGACCACAGCTCTGGTACTGTAAGTGGATCCAGTGTTTCCCAAATACAAGTTGAGGGGATTGGAAAAACAGTAACTTTATTGCACTGGGTCTTGAGGTTTTTTTGGTTTTTTTTTAATTTACATTTCTACAAGTGTGTGTAAATGCTGTGGAAGTGCTGTTGCTTTTGCTACCCTGTTGCTTCTGGGGGACAGCTTTAGACACAAGATGTTAACTAGCACCAGAACCCTTGACAATTTTGGAAGCTTGGGAGTTTCCCTGATGATAAAAGCTTTAGTAGCTCTGTGTATAAAATGCCTTCCCGTTTTAGTCTGAGTACTGAGTGGGTAATGTTGTTAATATGCTGGCAGGTGAGTCTGTTGTAAAATAAATGATATGTTTTATGTTCTTGGAAGTACAAGGGGACTCCCTAACAGTGTTACCTGACATAAGGCAGAGACTCAGTGCTGGGTATCATTTGGCTCTTCTTACAGCTCAGGCCTGGTTACATTTCAGGTTCAGGTCCATATACTCAGTGGTAACACTGGAAAGTGTTGGGTATGCAAGATGTAAGAGTTGGGGAAATGGTTGAACAAAAATGTTTCCTAAGAGAACAGTGCCAGAAACCACACAGAGGTCATCACTTGAGGTTGATAGAATTTTGTTTATCTGACTTTGGCTTTACTAGGTATTACACTGTATGTAATTTTTGTGGAACCGACTTCAAAAACTTAAGTCAAATAGATTGCCATTTTTAACTTCAATCAGTTTGTCCAGTAATTACACTGCTTAATGTTCAGTGTAAAATTACATTGCTTGATAATCAGTTGCCTACTGTTAATTTTATGTAATTGTGAATGAGTTTTTCTCCTTCTTACAGAGAATTGTAAATGCACAATGCTTGGCTGAAGATGATGTTGAATGAGGTCACACCACAACGGGGGGAAAAAAGTTTTCTTACCCCAGAAGATGAGCATCAGTAGGGGGATAAAGGGGCAAACATAGTAGTTAATGGACTGTGTACCACATCAGGTTCTACCAGAGTTAAAATTAACTTTGTGTAGGTGGGTTTCGCAGGATTTTATTTATTATCCCAGTGAAAAGTGTATTTTGATAAGAATTCATTTTATAAATACACTGTGTTGAGTTATCAAAGTATCACTAACTTCATTATTATTAAAATACGCAGTTGTAATGTTGTACATATACAGACATAAAACTACGACCTATTAAAAACCCAATGCTCATTTTTGAAAAAAACGAAGTTATGGCAATAAAGATTTATCTGCACTTGTGTGTCCCTATAGTACTACTTTAAAATCCAGAATATTTGGGTGTCAGAGCAAATGATCTAAAAATGACAACATTAAAATTTATTTTTAATGTTATGGCTGGTCTTCCAATGCTTTTAATTAAGTTTAAAACCTTGTGTAATTTCCTGAGAAAATAAATATATGATCATTTAAACATAGTAGATCACGTTAGAATGAGATGCAAGTCACAATGGTAAGAGATGACTGGCTGCAGAAAGAATGACAAATCCATTTCTGTCAGGAACAAAACCATGTAAAGTGATCAATTCAAAATTACTGGCAAACTTGAAAGCTCTGTTAATACAGGTGTCTGAAACAAAGCTGTTTGGAATAGAACCTGGGCACATTTTAAGAGCACAAAGGCTGGGTTTTTTTTTGAAAGCTTGAAACATTGCAATGTAGACAGTTGACATTTAATCTGTAGTCTTCAAGACCATAGCAAATGGTTGTTAACAGTCTTTTAAAGGCATTTGCTTTAAGAAAAAAATTTTCACTGATAAGGTAAGACAATTGTATCCCTAGGGTAAATAGCAAAAGCTAATGGAATCAGATGTTGTACAATTTCAGTATGGTGTGGTGAATTTTCCTTTGCCAATGAAAAGAAGACAAATAATACACAGCAAGCTGAAGTGAGTAGGAGAAGTGTACTTAGGAAAACAAGTTTTTCCTGGGTAGGATCTTCTAAATGTCAAAACAGACTGGCTTCTGCTATTCCCTGGGTTTGTGCTATCAGCACTCAGGTGGCAGAAGAAACAATTAAAAATGTAGCTTTATGGTTTTGGCACAGTGACTTTGTGACAGTGATTTTTAACTTGAGGAGAATGCTTTGAGATGTCTTTCAGACCAGCTGACAGTACTAATGATACTGCTAGATTAATAGTAAGGTTTTAGATGGCATAATCTTGTAGAAGCGAGATACTTTGAGAGCACTCTAGCCAACTCTGTCTCATTTCAGCCTTGTGCAACTTTCTTCAAAGGCAGATTCTCCTCAGTGGTTCAGGAATTGCCTCACACAGGATTTTTGAGAGGTTAAGTGGATAGTTGATGGTGACCTAGGAGTCAGTGCCTGGGTTTGGGAATGGAAATGGCTCTTACTGAGTCATTCTGCTGAGATGGTTTGCTATGGAATAGGTATTTTCCCCTTAAGCCCTTGAAAACATTATTTCCAAATATTTGAGGTGCTATTGAAATTTTCTGTAATGTGATAAATACTGAAGTTAGTGGCTGGTATCAACAAATATGTCTTAAACAACTGGATGTAATTTAATCTTTGTGCTTGAATTGTTCAGGTAGCATAAGGTAAAAGTAAAACATAGCAGCCAAATTCTTCAGGGGACAATGGCCAGCATGCTCTTTTCCTTTTAATTTATTTTTATAGGGACAAAGTTATTTTGCACTTAATAAAAATACTATGAAATTACAGAAGGTTCTGATTTTAATGAGGCTTTTTGAAGGAGTTTTTCTTTTCCCTTCTAACCCTTAAAAGTAAAAAGTCGGAATTCAAAGGTTATGCTGACAGAACTGTTAACATATTTACCTTCTGTTTTGCTGATCACTTCAGCCTATCTTTTTGGTTCAGCTTTTAACATTGTTTTAAGGTAAATAAAACTTCCATCCTGCCTTGAAAAACAAACTCAAACAGCACAAGACAAAAGTAGCACTCTTCTGTCAAACCTGAGCATTTTTCTACACTCTTTGGTATAATGATGACAATTTGAATTCACATTTTAGCTTACAGCAAAGCTCTCCTGAACTGTGTTTCAGCAAACCTTCGTGTCAGTTCTGATTTTGATGGAAGGCTTGGTGACAGTCTGATTATAAATGGTATTTGCTGTAATAAGCATCATAGACACACATATTGCTCTAACATTTTTCATTTTCTTGAGCCTGCAAAGTTAGATGCAAAGAAAATTTAAGATAGCATAGGTTTAAATGTAGCCTTAAATGCAAATTTGTTCTCATATCTGATAACCCAGAAGTACCTGGTTAGTATGCTAGAGCAAGCTCTGATACCTGTTTTGAGTGCCTTGGACAAATAGAGTGGAATGCTGAATCCTTTTAACTAGAGTTGAATTTTTTTCTTCTCCCCAAATGTCCCAGTGAAGCTGATACTGTACAATTGTGAAGACGTGGAAGATCTTGTCTAGAATGCAAACCTGCTGTTGCTCCAAGAGCAGCAGGCTGACAGAGGTATAGCTAAGCACACACAGTCCACAGATCTTTCAGACTCAAGCAAAGACACTGCTTTCAGACACCAGCAAAGTGCAGGGCATCAGAAACGTGGTGGTAAAGGTGGATGTTTCTGCATCAGCCATAGTAATGCCATTGCATTAGCTGTGCATAGTGCTGTACATTTCTTTTCACTTGTGCAAATCAAAGAAGTGTGGAAGTAATCCAAAATTCCAGTTGTGGATTTGCTGCTATGGAGCTCACAGCTGCTGCAGAATAAGATCAGTAATCTTACTTTACTGCAGGTTAAACTACTAGTCCTTCTCCCAGAAAGAACCATCTTCCCTTCTGTGCTTCTCCAAGAATAAGGCACTTGTTTTCAGCACTAAAAGGATTTCTTATAAAGAAATTGAGAGGTCTGTTAGTATTATGTTGGGAAGTCTGTCATCGGTTTCGAGCTTCTCTTTTTATAGAAAAAACCCCACCCAGCTAGTTTCATTATCATGCAGGACTACCTTTGATGTCTCACATTTAAGTTTTCTAGATAGTGGAATCAAATCCAAAACCAGAGTGGTCAGGCACACACTGAATCATCTGGCACTAATTTCCTTTCCCTGGGGGCTGACACAATATTATTGTTGCCCTTAACATGAAAAATGGAGAAGTCCCAGCCCTGCTGTGTAGGAGGCCAGCCAGCCATCATCAAAGTAAAGCTCCAGCTATTTATGCACTCAGAAGAATCTTTCAAAAGTTTCATTTGTACATCTGTTGATGGTGTGTTTAAAGTCCCTTAGGCTGAACAGTGGCCCTACATGATTGTTGCGTTACAGTTAACATGAGTTAAACATCAAGGGAATCTTTGAAGTGGTCACTAAGTGCTTTTAGTGATTGTTTCAAAGGCATGTTGTGCTGCACACCCATGCTTCTGTGTTTTTAAATGTATGGACATAAAAAGGGCTGATGTGAAAAGAAAAAAAATTCTGCAACATTTCTGTTGTACCCAAGTTTTGGTTTGGTTTTTAGTTCGTGTGTTTACACTGACCAGCATGGCTTACAGTATTCTCTGTGCACTGACCAAAAGCCTGTTGTAAAGAGCTGAAACTTGTGCTTAATTCATGAGAACTGGGCTAGCTTTCATCAGAGGCGCTCCAGAAGCTGAACTAGTCTGGGTAACTGTTCTTGTTTTCTGCATTTGTACCAAACTTGAACTTCCCAAAGAAAATGTGGATGTCTAATGCTGTTCTCACAGGGCAGAGTTTGCCACATCCAGTGTATGAATGTGTGAGTGAAGCTGTAGAAAACAGCTGGCCCTTCTGTGTTATTTTTTGAACCAAAATGTCTGACATGCTGCCACTAGATAATGGGCAGCTTTTTCAAAGTACCATGGTTTCCATGTGTTCTTGAAAAGAAAATTCAGGTTCTCTCTTCTTTCCCTGCAGTAGGGGCTAGTTTTAAAGACTGTTTGCTGGACATCTTTTGATGAGCTCACTACCCTGCTTTCCAATCACTCCTGTAACTTAATAGTCCTTAACTCTTAAAAGGCCTCTGAGCTATAAGCTTTTGACTCCAGGCATACAGTTCCTGTTCCTGCTTCAGAAAGGTCAAGTCTGTCTTTAGCAGGTTGACAGACAGATGTCCTGCAGTGCTCACTCACAATTTCATCATTTCTCTTTCACCTTGAGATGTTCTTGACTCATCTTTGGGATGAGAGGGTGTCTGGTGGTGCACACCCATGGTGGGAGAGCTGTTCAGAGTGAGTGTTGCAGCTGGCACAGTGCTGCTGCAGCCTACAGATCTCTTGGGATGGTCCATGCTGCAAGGCAGTTGTGAGTGGCTTTTGTGTATGAAATTTCTAGTGTGCATGGAGGCAGAAAACAGATGAAGTCAGATAGTTCTGCCTCTTTGCGTGTTGGACCCTTACAGCTAAAAACCGATTTGGTCACACAAGCACTTACTCGAGCAGGTCTTAATCGAAACAGCAGAGGGCAGTTTTGCACACACGTTTTGTGCAAGCTCACCCTGCAAAATCCTAATTTTTAGATCTTCCTGTCTGGTGAGGTGATGCAATGCAGCATTTTGTCCAGACAGATTTGGTACGGTATATAAGACAGGCTCAGTGGAGCGGCAGTGGAATGTCTTTCTACTGATAATACCCAATTTTGGCTTTTTAAAATCCCGTGTGTTTAAATTGTGATGACATGATTAGGAGGATTTCCCTCTTTCTCTCCATCCCTCAACACAAACTAAGTATATAGATAAGCCAGCTGCATTGTACAACTTAAACTCTGCAACAAAATGCAACTGCACCTGATTGCCAGGCATGCAAGAGAAGTTTTCCCCTGCCCAGCTGTGATTATTCTGGGTGAGCTTTGCTAGCTGGAGTGAAAGGAATGCACCGGTTAACTGCAGGAGGGGTGGAAGTGAAACCTGCATCTTGAGATTTTGCCTGGAGTTGGACTCTGCCTGTGATGGGCCATGTAAGGAGGCCATGTGAGCACCATGATGCAGCCATGCCAAAAAAATAAAGAGGCAAGATATTATAGGTTGGTAACAGGATGCATTTTCAATGCTGGTTGAATTTCAGCTGAAGTTGACAAAATCTGCTCACCCCGCTGTGATCCTGCAGCTGACACGAAGTGAGCTGATCTCATGCTTTGTCTCTCTCAAGCCTTGGAGGCAGCTGTTCACTTTGTAGTTGCACGCTGGCTCGAAACCGAATCTTTACTCCTACATCTCAAAAGTGTTTTTTCTCTGCTTCCTGGACTTTGTTTGTGAGGGGGTAAAGTGTATGTATGCTATACAAGTAAATGGAAATTTTCTACCCTTGTAGCTGTCAATCAGCATTTTTTCCAAACATTCAACTTTTAGTAAGAAATTCTTCAAAGTCTACTCAACACATGACAACATCTAGAGAAAGCTGTTTAATAAAAGATACTGTGTGAAAACCATGCTTCTTCTCCTTCCTTAGGTCACTCTGGCCATGTTACACCCTGTAACATAGCCTGGAAGATACAGAAATTTGCTGTAAAAAACCAATATTTGCCTGTTTTGGCATGTATGTAAAAGAGCATTTCCCTGGAGCTCTGAAACATTAGCTGGTTAGCATCTCTTGTTGTATTTAGTCTTATTTAACAAGAAAGAATGTACATTCAGCTTTGATGATTAATGACAATGATTATTGCATGAATTTGTGAATTATATTGCAATGACTAATTAAATGGAGAAATGAAGAAAAGGGATTCTTGAGCAAGCATGTTCTTTGAGAAACTCTCCCTTGTTGTTTTTAATTGATAGTACGCACCTAATCAATTCATAGCAGTACTTCATTACTGGTGGGAACAGTCTGGTTTTGATGAAGATTTACTTTCACCACACATTGACCTGGTATAATACAGCCTGGTCCTGTAAGTTACCATGAGGAAGACTGCCAGCTCCTAGCACTGAGGAGGTGGAAGTTTTTGCCTATATAAAGAAGGGAAGCCCCATCTGACCCCAGGTTACAGCCTCCATATTTATTGAGTTCTAGTCAGAGTGTTTGCTATAATGACACCTGAATTTGCATAACCATGAGAGGTTGCTGTTTGGTTTATGTTTCATTTGTTTTTGTCTCTCCATCTAAAGGTTTGAGCTTTAACATCAGGTTCCTTGGCTTGTTAGAAGTTGTCTGACACAACTAAGGACCCTTTTTTACTTTTTTTATTTATTTTTATTTAAGGACCCTTTTTTACTTCTTTAAGGGGTGTTATTTACTGGCCATTGGCACTGGCAGAATTCTTAGCATGAAATTATTATTACTTCTGTATCAGCAGAGATGTGTGTGGCACTCTGAAGAATCTGTCAAGATGAAGTCTCTGCTTCTGCAAACTCAGCCTGTGGTCCTGATCCTGTAATTTACTCTGCATGGTCCTTCCTCATGGAAACCTAAGCAGTCAAGAGCAGGACATTGGGACAGTGACACAGGAAGGGAAAAGGTAAGGTTTAGGATAGTGTGATGGTTTTGGTAGTAATTGGGTGGGTGTTTTAGCTGAATTTTAGAAGCTTGCTTCTTTTCTGCATCACATTAATTTTAGACTAGCTGGCTAATCAGTGCTAGTTACTAGTGTAATCAGGAAAAATCAGACTTCAACCAACCATAGATCTGCTTATAAATAATTAAACCTATCAAAAGAAAGAAGTATTAAAGGCACTCTCTATAGCTGAATAGATTTGAGGCACAACTTCCTCCCCAAATGAAAGCTATAACATGAGCTGTCAAGCACTGGGTTAATTGCTCTGCCGGCAGTCCTGCAGTTTGTAAATACCTTCTGCATTGAAAATGTAAGAAGCAATCTTTCAGAAATTTAGCTTGCTGTTGGATAGCAGCTTTAAAAAGAATTCTGTTCTCTCAAAACTTTGTAATCAGCCCAAACTGTAGTGCCTGAAATTCAGTGACACCATGATGCAAATAGGAAAGCTTACACATAGGTATTAAAGCAGGCATAAATAAGGGAAACAGTGAGTCAGTGTCCATCTTAGATGCTGGACTGCAAACTGTGAACGCTTGACAACCTGATAGAACAGTTGCAAACTAGAGAGGTACTTTACCGAGAGAAAGTTGTAGCCCAGTTTTGGACAGCGGCCCCATCCTTAAAAAAATGCAGCCTTCTAAACCATGCTTTTGACCCTCCAAGTCTTGGTGGTTAGAGCAGATGTGTGGGTCTGTCCTCCTTTTTCTAATTTGGAGCTGGATTCCAGAAAGCAGAGGAGGACATGCCTGGCAGGAGCTGGTTATGTGGTAACCATATGTTCAGGAAGTCAGATGATGAGAATAGTGTGCCCTGCCACCCTCAAGAACCAATGGACCCTCTGGTTCTTAGTGGGAGCTTGAGCACTAAGCTTGAGCACCACTTGGGCCCCTTGGCTTCTCTGGACAACTATGAAAGTAAGTGCTCATAAGTTATGTTGATTTTCTAAAAGGGAACACAGCCCCTGGGGTGGAATGTATTGATACTGGGGCAGTGCTCTCCCCATAATTTTGGTCATAAAATATGAAGCAGGAAAAAAATTGACTCCTGTGTAGAATCCCTCTCTTATTTTGGTTGTTTCCAGAATGGTGTTAGGACCTTGTCAGTTGGGAGCAATGTTTTCTCTGCTGCAATGCCCTTGAAGATCTTCAGCAGACCTGACAATATTTGTCATTAGACTTTAGATCTTTTCAAAGATGGGTATCTCCTACCTTGGGCAGCACATTTTCAAGAAAAACAGTGATCTCATCCTCATTTTAAAGAAAAAAAGAAACAGATTGCACTCTGACAGAACCAGCAATGGCTCAGACTCGAGTCTTCATGGCCTTTCCTTTTTTAAAATCTGAGTGTTCAAATTCTGCCTGCCCAGCTCCTGGTAATGTTGCAGGTGATGTGGGTCTCAGGAGGTGATACCACAAGCTTTGTTATTCATTGATGCAGGAGTGGTTTTGTAAGTTCAAAGTGTTTGTAGGTCCTCATAGTATATGTAGTCACCAAAGAATTCGTAGAGACTATCACTGGGTTTTTGAAGACATGCTGCCAAAAGAGTAGTTCTCTGGAGCAGCACTGATTATCTTCATTTGGGGGAACTTAACTGCATTTTCCTTTTTTCTTGCAAGACCACATTATTTTTTGCTAATATCAAAGACTATCACCCTTTGTGACGTGCCTGCAGATGCAGTATAGCTGTGCTCTTGTGAAGCTTCACAAGAATCAGGGACCAAAGACACAGAGTTAATGATTAGCTAGAAACATCATAGAAACCTTTGCCCCAGAGCCAATACAGTCTGCTGCTAATCACCTTTCAATGCCTATAAGGTGTGAGACTGGTCATTTATTTCAGTGGGAAGGGCATGTGCCATGAAGCAGAGCTTTGTGGGCAGTCTTGGATGCTTGATGCAAGGCTTCTTCCATTGCTTCCCAAAATGATGCTGTCTTCTGGCAGAGTTTAGGCACTGGGAGTGTTTTTGTTTTCTGGGTAAATGTAAGTCTGCTGTAGCCAGGATCTTTCAATTTAACAGCTTTCAGTGAATGTCAGAATTCTCATAGACCAAAGCTCTTTTTACTTTTTAACTTGCTGTGTGAAGATCATACAAAAGAATTTGTACGCTGCCCTTTGCTGACATCTTCTGAAGACCGAGTGCCTGCCTTTTGCTGTCTAAGGGGCTTAGCACTTGGGCTTTTCTTTTTTGAAGTGTTGAAAGGTTAATATTTGTATTCTTTTCAGAATACAAATCCCGAGGTACATTGCAGATGTACATACTGGAGTCAAATTTTCAGGGTTGGCACTGCAGATAGCATCAGGGCACACAGGTGTTTGGTCCAACATGACTGGGAACAGAGCATTAAGTCTAGGTTCAGGGCTGTCTCCATGGGACAAAGTAGTGCCCTCTGTTCCTGCTAGCCCATCATTTTGCCACAGACATCCATATGATAACTGCAGAAGTTGATGAAGCTGCGGTAGCTTTGGGTGCAGCAGCAGTAGCAGCAGCAGCAATGGAAGATGAGAATCTGTTTGGGTCTCAGTGTAAAACCAGCTTTTCCTAGCAAAGCCAAGTTCATCTTAAACTCCTTTATGGTGGATTTTTTTCCCTTTTTCCCTTGCCCTCCTACACGTGTCTTTTAGAGAGCAAGCAATTTAGCAGTTTTCAAGCTTGGCTGTAAATCACGAGAAGGAAAGAGTGTCCCATGTCCAGGTGTGCTGGCCAGCGGCAGGCACCGGTGCAGGAGGCTCGGGGAGCCGGCGGAGCCCCGCTGCTTCGGCTTGCAGAGCCCGTGTCGCTAGATGGCAATGTGGCACTCCTGCAGCTGCGGCTCCTGAAAAATGGCTTGCTTTTCCTGTATTTATCTCTGCCAAACTGATGATTGCACCCACCACCTCGGCAAGAGAACAGAACAAAATCATTTCATAGAACATTACAGCTGTTGTGCCTTTTTCTTTTCTTTCTTTTTTCCTTTCTTTCCCCCACAGTTCTTTGTCCCACAGCAGGGTGCAGAGGTTTAAAAACCTTCTTTCTTAATCACTCTCCTTCTAAAAACAGAGAAAACACAGCCTCTTGGGAGAAATTAGCTGTGAGAAAAGCATTTCTCGAACAATTGCCAGGAAATATTGTCTTGACCGATATTCCTGATGTAACACTGTCATTCTCAGTACTGTTATTCTAACATACACGACTGAAAAAACAGCAGGATACAGATCTGTAATGCATGATCTGCAGCTTACCACCTACCTTACCTTTTTATATACATTTGCTTTCAGTTTGTGTCCTCCCCCCACCCCCTGGAGCCATTCTGTTTTGAAGAGTGAAGAATTATTTGTGACTCTCCTCTTGTGACTAGTGTATCAGGCCAAGACTGACAAGGCATGGCTGAAAATTAAGGTTATGCCTCCGCTGCCTGGGTTCCTGATTGAAATTCAGTGCTGTGTGCTGCAGAAGGGATCAGGCTGCACGCTTACAGTGATCCCTCCTAGCCTTAAAGCCTGGCAGCCTGAAAATACGTGAGGTTGGTGAAGCCTGAATTTCAGTGGGAGCAGCTGGAAAGCAGGTATGCATGAAACCTGCAGCAGAAATACACTGAGACTGGGGTCTTGACCCTGAAAGCCCTCTCCCATTTTTGTATTCATGGAAGATGGACCAAGCTGTAGGGTGGGGAGAGGTTGGAGGAATGGTGGTAAACTTGAAGTGCTAAAAGCCAGCATTAGCAGTGGCTACGAACTGCTAGTAGCTATCCAGAGAGCTGTGTGTACACACGTGTGTGCCCCCTGGCATGCACAGCCATAGCTGTTTGTATTGTGTGGTTCAAATTTTGTCCTTCCTTACATAAATTCATGGAGATTTGAGAAGCGAGCCTTGCTCTGTGGGACAGGGTGTGAACTGAAGCACCTTCTGGAAGACAGACAGCAGTGTAATCCTTTCATTCAACCATGTCTGCAGCTGCTTTTTATAAACTTGGCATAAATACATACTCAGTGAAGCCAGGCCTGTGTAGCTGGAAAATATTTTCCACCATCCAAAAAAACCAGAAGATTGGAAAAAGAGCCCAGAAATTGTGCATAACATGGAATGGCCTCGCTTGCGGTTTTTTTCCATGACTTCCTCAGCTCATTTTTCTGCTGCCAATTTTAGAAGCCCATAAGTCATACTTGTTAAACTTTCTCAGTTAAAATGTAACTCTAAGAACAAAGTCATATGATACGTTGCAGCCAAATAATCCTTCCAGAGCCTCTGACTGGAGAAAAGCTACCCCGATCTGGCCAGCTCGCAAACCCACACGGGCTCCTGTCCCAGGAGAGGCAGGGCTGAGGGGCAGGTTCACAGCCCGGGGCTCAGCTGTGCTGCCCGCATGGGTGATGGCTTCCCAGTGGACTTCAGCAATGTCTCCCTGTTTTTGCCAGGGTGGTCAGGCAAAAATTTCAGCTCCTCCTCTAGGAGGATTTCAGGCAAGAGGCTGAGCTGAGGAGGGAGCGAGGGGAGGCAGCGCAGAGGGTTTGGCGGTGGAGGAAGGTGCTGCGGTCAGGGTGAAGGAGCTGAGGGGTGAGAAAACAGCAGGTTGCCAAAAGCGAAAGTGAATTTGCTAGAGGGTTTGAAGAAAGGACATCCTCATTCTCATTCACTGCCTTTTAAAGTGTAGAATCAATATGGAAGTACATTCATGCCAGGAGCAATACTTTTGTTTGCCAGTTTTGCTCTATTTTATAGGGTGATTTTGCTTACACCACGCCCCAGATGTCTGTTTTGAAGTGCCATCCCTTGTCCAGGGTCTGCTCTGAGCCCTTGCAAAGACCAGATTCCCAGTCACTGCCGGGAGGATGTCATTCTAAATTTACCCTTGGCAGTAGCCAAGAGTGGGATCTGGCTGAAGGCCGTGCCGGCAGTGGTGCTCCAGCCCGCCTGCGCTGGCAGTCCCAGCCTGGGCCCCTGTGACCGGCTGCTGGCTTGGGAAGGCAGGGAGTGCTGGGATCCCGAGGGCTGCCTAGGGCAGCCCCTGTGCCCAGAGCGTGCCAGTCCGGCGGGGTGCAAGGGACTGGAGCAGGCAGAGGAGAGGCAGGTGAGGGGAACGAGTGCAACCCTGAGGGGCTTCAAATGCTCAAAGTTCCAGCCCTGCCTCCCCCTTCTGCTGGGGGCGGAGCAGCATGAAAAATCTCCCTCTGGAAAAAAAAAAAAAAAAAAAAGAAAATGCTTATGTTTTTCCCCCTAAATATCAGCTTTTGGGTTTGGTTCTGGCCCTCGATGGAAACTGGGAGAGTGTCTGGGGGAAGTCGGGGGAATCACGGTGCTGCGCAGCGGCTGCCGGGAGCGGTGGGCCCCAGAGACCGCCTTTCTGCGGCAGGGCGGAACGCCCTCGCGAAGCCTGTGTGGTCTTCACGGGAAGGGAGGAACTGAGCAAACCCACTGGAAACCGGCAAGGGTGTTGTAATGTTTTTTGTACAGCCTGTTCCAAAAAAACCGCGACTGCCTCTCTCCCCCGCTCCCCCTCCCCCCGCCCCCCGTCCCCTCCCCTGGCAGCCGCTTCCCGTGCCATGACATTGAGGGAGGTGGTGGTGACTGATGTAACCGCGGCCAGGGAGAGTCTCTTACCCAATGTGCAGAGCTGGACCGTGGCCAGAGAAATTTGCTAAGGCTGGGTTTTCTCACAACGGGCTCCCTGTGTCTGTGCACATACCTGTAACTGGGCCAGGTGCTTGGCACGGCTGCCTCCCCAGCCGAGTACACGAGGTGGCAGAGCTACTCAAGCCAGGAGGGGGAGAAGAAGGAAAAAAGGAAGAAAATGTTGTTCTTTTCCCACATGAATGCAGACCCAATAACATACCTAGGCATTGTTTGTGTCACCATGTTGTAATTAATAACACTGTCTGTTCACTGAGGCCAGCTGTTCTTTGTGCTCATGGCTGGAGCGTGGGGGAGATCATGGAGAGAGGCCTAGCAGTTTTTTTGCTGGATCACCACCTTTAAGTTATTGTGACAGACCTTTAAAAGGGTGTCTTTGTATGAACTGGAATATAACGCTCAGCTGGGCTCTTAAATTCTGGCTCTGTTGAGAAAAGAGATCCGTTCCTATCGATTGTCATTTTGTATGCAGTTCAGGCAGCAACTTGTAGAAAATCTGGGCCAAGAGAGATATCATTAGGTATTTATGGGGGTTTGGTTGGCTCAGCAGTCAGTTTTTCCATTGTCATGCCGTGACAGTAGTGCATTACATACACCCTCAGGAGACATCCTTCTGCTACCACAACAATAAAGGACTTATTTTTCTTTTTCTGACTCATCTTCAGCTTGAAAAAAAAAATGCCAACCGCCACCAGTAAATATAATTAGCAACATGCAGATACAGTTTAGGTAGCTTTCAGAGCCCATTGGGATAGTTCCTGTTAAAATACAGTCTCATCATTGCTCACCCATCCTTGGACCTCCAGCTGCATTCCTGATTATACTTAGATGTTTTAACATAGCCTGGTGATGTTGTAGGCTGAGGAGCCATTTCTAGTTTGGACAAAGAGGAGGAATATATTTAATGCTGGGATCATCTTTCATGCACACGCAGGAGCTTTGGCCAGACTCACAAGGCAGGGGAGTACAAATGGCTGTGCTGTGCTGGATGCGAGGTCTGCTTAGCTCTTTATCCTGCCTCTGACAGGGGCCAGCAGTAGATGCTGCGGGAAGGAGGACAAGAAGCAGAGCAAGTCTAGACTGATTCTGCCCCAGTGTGCCCTCTTGACTCCCTGCATAGCTATTCCCATTCACCAAAGCACAAGGGAAGAGGAAACTACTTCCTTAGGCCTGTTACCCAGCCTCTTCGAGCCCTGCTGTGCAGTGGCCCTTGTTTGTTTTGCTTCCCAGATGTGGTTTTGGGTGGGATGGATTTGCTATGGATCCACTTGGTCACGTGGGGATTTCTGGGTTAAATGTGTCCTGGCCCCCTCAGTATTTCCCTTATGTAAGCATGATGGAGCTGGGAGCAGGTGGCATACAGCTGGGCTCTGCTGTCTGCCATGTGGGTGAAGTCTGCGCCTTCCCATTTAGGGGCTGCTGCCTGTCCCATTTGTGCCATTGGAGCACCATGAAGCCAGGACCCAGTTTTTGGATCCATGTTTCACCTTGGGGTGAGGACTGGCACCTGTCACATGACTGTGAGCATGCCAACTGGGAGATTATATGGCTTTGTTTATTTATTTATTTATTTTAGCCTGTGACTAAGATGGGGGTGTATTTGGATGGAGCCACTCCTCCCAGAAATTGCTGTTTATATTTCAGTCTCCTGAGCAGAGTCAGTCATATCTGAAGTGCTCATAGCCCAGCAGTGGTATGTGGGCTCTGCTGGCATGTCCTCACATAACCTGGCATTCACGCTGCTGGACAGAGTGTGGGCTGGTTGTTTGCTCATCCCAAGCACAAATGAGCAGAAGTTTTCCTCTCTATTCCTGATTGCTGAGCTCAGAGGGGTGGAGGAGAGGAAGAGCAAGCTTCCCTCTGAAAAGTGGCCAGTAATTGAGTAGGGCCAAACCTGGGGTTACACTGAGAAAAATGAGACAGTGTGGGAGGGGTTGTGGCCCTATAGCCACAGATAATACTGCAGAGCTCACCAGTGCAGCATGTGTTCTGCACAGTCACTTGTAACACTGCTGTGTGTGTAAGCAAGTGAGTACCTGCTGCCATGTGATCAAAAGGAGAGATGCTTTTAGAAACAGGCGAGGGTGGTGTGAAAAAAGGAGTCAGCTGAAGGATCCTTAGCTTGTAGGACATCTGTAGGCTAGTAGGCACAAACAAAACTGTGCACAGAAACTCCTCAAATATCAAGCTGGTGTTTACTTCCATTATCTCAACTGAGTTCCACCTGTGTAAGCTGCTTTTTTCTTTGGGATTTCATAAATTCAAGATGTTGGTTGTAGACACACCTAACCTCTGGGGGAATGGCAGAGCCAGCTCAGACAACTTTGAGGGAAAATGGTTTCCCAAAGCAAGGGTCTTTGCCCCTATGGCAGGGTAGAGGTCAATACAATGAATTAGCCAAGAAGATTTTAAAGCCTAGGACTTTAAACAGCACTAGACTAGGTGGCTAGCAAGCTAATGGTATATGGAGTAATAGGATTTTGTATTCCTGAGCCAAGGGAAGTTTGGCGAATCCTGTCCCCATATGTCATCAGTTGCTAAAACAAGTCTTCTGGAAATGCTGAAGTCTGTGTCTCCCCCTTCCTTGCCCTATAGCAATGTAAGTAGCACAACTTCATCTGAGTTTTGTGATACATTAGTAATCCTGCCTCCAAGGCTGTCTGGGACTTCTGCACCACATCCTTGCTCCAGCTTGTAACTCAGTACAGTATTTTACAATGTCTGGGATAGAGATCATTTCTTCTGTGTAGTGTGCTGTGGTATGTTCAGTGGGCACAGTGCTGTCTGTGTGGTGAGAAATGGGGCAAGACTCCTCCTGGGCCCTTGATACTGGGCATTTTCTGGTTTAGCACTTCCTAATTCTTCAGTAAGTCCCCTGATCAGCTAATGACTGAGGTCAGGCCTGTTAGCCTTTGGTCAGCAAACTAAAACCTGGGTTTTTTTGGTTTTTTTTCCCTGAGCTGAGTTGGTAAACAAGGCATGGACCCAAGCTTCTAAGCTGTCATGGCAAAGGCTAGAAAATGGGAAGAAACCAATGCCAGCTCAAGTGAAGTGTATGCTGTGAGTGATGCTCTCATTTCCAGCAGGGAGGACTTTGACATTCTAAACCAGCAGCTCAGCCATGGCAGTGCAGCAGAAACCCTCCAGAGAAAGAGGATGTGGAAACTTGCCTTGTGTTGGTGGTACCTCCTGGTCGGGGCCCAGCAGCTGTGGCACTGCAGGGAAAGTTTGTGTGGTGCTTGCTCGTGTGTTCAGTGAAGGATCTGCAGGCTCCAAGCTGCCCTCCTGTTTGTGAGCTCCTTAATCTATGTCTTCAGTGGTAACTGGGAGAGAGGAAAAGCAGCTTCCTAGCCATGTTGAGCTTTTTTTTTTTTTCCTTCAGTGAAGAAAGACCTAGATATTAGTGGTTCTCAGAGATGCTGAGTGGGACAGGTTTGGTCTTGGGAACACCTGTGCAAAGATGGGGTATTCCCAAGGAGGGAACTGTGTGAAACTGGTGTAAATGAGGCCAGGATCATGGGGTTCTGTTGTCCAAATATGAATTTTATATTGAGGTCAGTGGGAGGCAAAGATGTGTCAATCTTGTGTCGATGGGGGTTTTTGACACTGCTTCAGCACAATGCAGATCCTTGGGGAAGCATTTATGAGTGAGGTAACTACCTGCACCTTGCCTGATTTATGCCCCTCTGGCTTGTGCTGATGCACAGCTGGACATTGTCAGCTTTCTTGGCATCTAGATCACTGCTGCCATGTGGTTAAAACATGCAGAGTGCCTTTCAGAGAGAAGGAATGGGGTTAGGAAGAGGAAGCTGCTGTGTGAGACATAGTTTGCTTTATTGCATTGTGCTGGACTTGGTTTGGTAATTCCCACTCTCTAGGCCCAGAGTTTCAGTGGTTTCATATTTCAGCCCAGCACAGCATCAGCAAGTCCGTTCTTCCAGGAAGATCAGACTTACTTTGAATCCATCCCTCCCCTTCTCCCTGGGAGACTAAGGCTGTTTAACAGCAACAAGGGTTCAGGGTGCAGTCTGAGCAGTAGGAAGCACTTTTGCTTCCTGACAGTTTCTTGCCCTGCAAGCAGGCAGGGACATCTGTCTCCTTTCCCCGTGTAACCACTGAAGTGTCCAGCTGCCCCTAGGAGGGCTCAGCTGCATGTACCTCAAATGGAAGCCAAGGCCAGCTGTGAGTGATTGCAACCTCCCAGGTCTGGCCCTTGGCACAGTTTTCCCTTTGGCCTCACCAGCTCAGTAGGAATCCCATCGAGTCATGATAAACTTGAAGGATGTGGTTTTACTGACAGTGCTTAAGGAAAATTTGTTGTGGCAGATGACAGTGCATTTGTGTCTTAAAGATGCTCTGTGGTACTGAAGGACAATTACTGAAATGAGTAAATAAATACAGCAAAATAAAATTCAGGAAAGAAAACAGCTCAAGATGAAAGTTACAGACTTAACCATCAGCCTGGTTTCATTCATATTGGGCTGGGTGACAGTCACAAGTTCAGAATTCAGTGACATTCAAACCTGTCTCTACAGGTGAAGGGACACAAAATGGGATCTAATTTGTTCTTCATGGGGCATCACTTTCTGGTGTTCTTTTTTTTTTCTTTTTTGGCAAGAAAGTACAGGTAATTTATGTCAATGTCATCAAAGAGACATTCTTGTTACTCACAACTGTGACCTTGTATCCAGCTAAAAGAGTTGTAGCGGGTAGCCAGTGAGATGCTCAGCTTACATCCACAGGGCAGATTTTCCAAGCAGCAGCTATGCTGGCAGGGCTACCTGCCATGCTGTCCAGCCACATTGGTGCCAAGTGATTCTGGGAAAATGTGGGCAGTGACGCCATAGACCAGTAACGATGGAGGTGGATTCCTGGAAGAAGCCTTCCGAGAGCAGCAGCCCCCGGTGCAGCATGCTGTGGGATGCACTACTTTAGGGACAACTGAAATGTGGGAGAAGGGGTCAGTCAGTCACACTGGCACGCTGCAGTGTCCTGTCCACACAGCAGGCAGCAACCTTACTGAACCGGTCACGGAAAATGGGCTGCTTGGCCAGGAGGAAACTGCTTAGACATCACAGCTTTCATTCAGAATTAGCTGTGAGCTGGCCAGGAGCTGGCCAGGCATAAATTGTGTTTGGGGTTTGTTCTGCCAGCTGTGTTACCAACAAGGCAAAAACTGTCTGAGGAACAAGGCTCAGGTTCACACGCTTAAACCATACCTGTCATAAGGTTGCTAAACTTTTCCCTAGGGCTGGTACTACACTATTTACTGTATTGGCATGCTGTCTTTTCTGTTCAACTGCTGTATGATTGTACTATAGCACGTGCTGTTGACAAGGACTAAAGCTCAGATCGAGCTGTGTAAAGAGGTAACTGTGGCCTTGATCTCTCCATGATGAAACCAGAGTAAATTACTAGATGCTGAATGAGTTATTCCCTGTTTATTTCAGTTTAAGCAAGCTTAGAATCTGATCTTCAGATCATGTTATTTCTCTAATTCAACTGTCATATTTATAAATTCATGTAATGGTCAAAATGATCCAAAATGCCAGCACACAATCCTAGCACTTGCAAAACATTGAATGTATATATTGGCACTTTTCTTATTTGCTGACTGCAGGACAAATAGGTTTCATATTGGGACATCCAAGTTTGTTTCAGCAGCTGGATGCATTACAAAGCCATGTTATAATCTGGGTACTGATTATGGCTTTGCAACATGTTGGCTCAGCATGTGGTGAATTTGGGTGCGTAGACAGATCAACTTTTTAGTGACCTATGGCTTCATTTCAGCATGGAGAAGATTGTCAGCATATTTGTGCTAATTAAGGAAATGGCATGGGAAACTCCTTTCCACTGCAGATACAGCCAGAGCTCAGGAAGTGTTTTTGCTCCTCAATATTTTTTGTAACAGCCAGTTTGTCTTGAAGTGGAGAAACAGCTTTGTGTCTTAACTGAATTTCTAAGCTGCACTGAAACTTGTTTGGTTCTTGCCCAAGTCTTCTGTTTTAACCTGCTTCTGGAGGATGGATTGAATGGTTAGGTTACAAACACTTTAGGAGAGTGTTTCAGCTGTATTTGGGGCCAGCAGTGCAAGCTTAGATTCTCTGCCTTGATTTGGTTTATTTGTAACATATTGACAGTAACTGGACACCAAGAAATAAACACAAGTTTGTGCTCACACTTTGCCGGCATGACTTTCTTGCTGCTGAAAATAATACTTTTGCCCAACACTAACTCTTTTCTTTCATTCAGCCAGTGTTCTGGATATGTTATGCTATTCTTAACACATTCCCATGTTCATGTTCCCAAGAAGGCAGGCTGAAACGTTGCCAACTCTATTAAGTTCTTTCTGTTACACTGAGTCAGCTGCTGTGACTTTACCTTTGCTCTTGGTCAAAGTATACATTCTATTACCTTTTTGTTCTTTTTTTTTTTAAACATAAGAAATAGCATTACAAGTGTTTGTTCCGTGTGCCTACATTTCCTCCTACTTCAGTAACAAAAGCAGCACATGACTTTTGTTATTAATAAGACAAGAACACCTAGAAGCCCTTGATGTTTGGGCTGTGGATTCCCAAGGGATTCACAGCTCAAATACAAGGGGCAAACAAAAATGGGAGAAATAAGTGCCTTTATTTGCATTTATGAACAGGGAACTGAAGTAACCACAATTCAAGGGGCACTTAATTATTTCTTAGTGAAAGGCCAAAGGAAGAAGTCTTCAGTGAGGCTATAAGTAGACCCAGGACCAGCAGATCTCTGTTCTGCAGATGGCTCTGGACTCAGTTCTGCTCACAGGCCCCAACAATGCTCAGTCAAGCAACAGCCATATGTCCACGTGCCCGCCTGCCTGAGCTCTGGCCAGCAGCCCAGCCCTTCACTAGGTCAGCACAGTATTCCTGTTCCCAGTGCAAGGTGCTTCCAGAGCTTCTGGCCTTCTGCCCTCTCTGCTTTAGTAACAATTCTGGCTGAATTGATGCCTGCAGCGAGAGGTTGTAGTGGCTGCTTGTATTGAGCATTGAAGGCCTCCAGAATGGCAGCTTCCATAACTGGGGGTCATGGCAGACCTTCCCCACGTGCCAGTTCATGGGAAGAGTTTTGCAGCTCTTACAAGTTGAAGGTGGAGTCAGCTGTAACCTGACTTACCTTCCTTGGCATTTTGAAGTCTGGTGAAACATGATGCATAATGACACTCATTCTGCCTTTGCAAGTAGGAGACTGCCTTTAAGCCAAAGTGTCTCATCGGCAAACCTCACCTCAATGCAGAGTGCTTATTCAGATTTAACCACGAAAATGAGGGCTGGCTAAATAATGCCTCTGACTGAAAGGATCCACTGAAGCTCATTATAATGATCTTAATGACTTCCAATTCAGCTGTGTCTGTGATATCAGAGTGCAAAGGTAATTATGGAAGTGCTAAATACTATTATTATTTGATATTAGTGACAGGGTGGAGGTGAGACCTGGTGAGCCCTGCTCCTATCTGGCCTAGAGAGGAATGAGGGTTGCCCCTTCCCTCCACCCCTCTCAAGGCCTGCAAAGGAAGAACTGCAGGGTGGAGCCAGGACTCTGCTCCCTCTTCCAGCTGCAGCAACCTTGACTCTTTGCCTTCATGGTGTCAGGAAGTGGCTTCTTTCCATGTGCAGCAAGCTGAGAGAAAGGAGAAATTCCACAATACCCTTCTTGCATCCATTTTGTCAGCAAAGGAAGCAAACATGTCTCCTCTCTCTCCTACGCTAGTTTTGCTGGTCTTTCCCTCATTTTACTCTGTCTTTCCAGTGGCCCTCTGCTATCACTTGATGTTGCTGGATTTTCCTATCATTTTTATTTCTTAACTGTGTGATCTGGGTGGGGCTTCAGCAGCACAAGTGCTCCTTGGCCTGCATGGGATTTCTCCTTCCTCTATGTTGGCAGCTCAGACTCGGAGGACTAGGAGGGGGGTGTTCAAGCCTGGCTTTGTAGGAGTGGCAGACCAGATGACCTCCTGAGGTCCCTGTCAGCCTCAATTATTCTGTGTTTTGGAGGACTCGTCTTGCTATTGACATAGCTCTAGCCCGTGAAAGTGCTAACCCTTTGACCCATGAGGAGTTTTTAAGGAAACAGTGATGACTTACATGGTTAACAATTAGCTACCTGACTTTTGTGTCGGGCCCAACAGAGACTACGTGATCTGTGGGAACCCTCTGTGCTGCCAGGGTCTGCACGGAAAGCTGCACCCAGTCTTGCTGGCCCTCCCAGATCACGGGTGAAACAGTGAGAGCACATTCAATTAGCTCTGCTCACTGACCACGCCAGCCTGCGCAAGGAGAAACCTGTGCGGTGGCAGTGAGTCAGACTCAGATGGTTACTTGACCCAAAGGAAGGCCTGATGATACATTGAGGCTGGGACACACCAGCAGTGATTATATGATGATTCACTGCCTGTGCTTTGCCATTCAAAACATCCTCTGTGTTGCACAGGCAGGGCCATTCACGGAGGCTGCAATGAGGAAGTGATGTTTGCACCTTTAGCTGCCACCTTCTCACTGAACCTTTCAGCAGCTGCCTGTGGTGTGGCGCTCGTCTCCCTCTGGGCAGGCTGGCACTGGGGAGGTGTGCTGGCAGGGGCAGCTCCCTGATGTGCCAGGTGACTACAGCTGGGCACTTCCTGCCAGTAATGTCCAACCTCACCCTCAGAAAGTTTGGCCGAAGTGTAGTGCAGCCAGGCATCCCAGTGTCCCCACAACACCATCCTCTGCAGTGTGAAAGCACATTATTGGACTTCAACGCTAAACTGAGGGACAGGTGTGAACTCAGAGTCCTTTAATATTCTACATTCCAGCCCATAATTTGCACGTCATTATTCAAAACTCTCGTAAATTCTTTGCAGAGCTGTTCCCATTTCCATTTTCCCTGCTGTCAGAAATGTGCACCTCACACAGCCCAGACTGCTTCTGTGTTTCTTTTATAGAGGGGCACATAGTCTGCTGTCTATACTTGCCTTCTTCCTATTCCACCCACCTTTTTGTCTTTCACTCTTCCTCTCCTCTCCTCCAGATCCTCTCCTGACAGATGCGTGCACTCATATGGTTTTACAAAAATGGTCTGAGTGTACTGACTACGTCTATCTCGTTCTGCTAAATGCTTCCAAAAGTGCTGATATTACTGCATGCACAGCAGGGAAGTCCTCAGAGCCTGGGAAGCACCATTTTTTCCGGACCCAGGAACTGATACTGCTTGTGACAGTTTGCTGGCCACTGGTAAGATCTGAGGCACAGAAGGTTTACTCATGTTGGCTGGGACTCACAAACGTGTTGGGGCTAATAACGTGCATGGTTTGTATTGTGCTTTCCCTGAAGCTGAGTTGAGCAACATATTGGGCATTACTCAGAGCTCCTAAACCTTGTGTTTTGCCAGTGACAAAGCTGCAAACTTGAAGTACAACAACCCTGACGTTTTCTGTGCAGTGCAAAGGCCAAGGTCAAGCAGAGTTGTGATCCATTCTCTTACAGTTAGTTCTGCCTGGACTTTTGCCAAATTTAAATCTTCAGCTGTCATGCATTCTTGCCAGCTCTCCTATATACCTAAACAACTAGGTGAACTCTCTCTGGAAAAGAATCTATGCGATTAATTTAGTCTTTCCTTCCTGTGAATGAACGGTATTCAAATTGTTTTTCAAATGTGTTTTACATGCAATAGTATTATTTGTGTCCCATCTAAGCATTAGCTGGCCATGGCTTCTCTGTGTGCTCTTGGATGTAACCGTGGTTTTAAGTACCCTCCGCTGGTTATTCATAGCACGCATCTAGTCATTTAACAAACATGGTATTAGTTCTGCTCTCTAAGTGGATGACTAATACTCTTATAAATAGGAGGAATGTGATCTGAAAGGTCACGTGAATGTTCCCAGTGTGAACATATCCCCAAACTATGAGACTTCTCATTCCAGGATCATGCTTGCAAAAAAGAAAACGCTTATTATTAGGAAGAAGGAAAAGGGTTCAAAACCCATTCAAGCAATTTCTCTGCTTTAACTCAAACAGTTTGCAATTGTTTGTAGAGTTTTGCATTGCAAAAGGTTTTTGCAATGTTTGCTTTTCTCTGCAATCTCTCCTGACCTGCTTGGGAACATACGAATTAGGGCAGTCCTGATCTCTGTCCTGTGCCAGTGCCCTCCCTTGGAACACAACAAGACCTGAATGTTTCTCAAGAAAATATAAAAACCATCTTTTTATTTCTTCCTGATCTCTTTCACATCTCTTTGGAAAGCAAGACAGTGCCTAATGCTGGATTCCTAAGGAGATGAGAGTGCACAGTACAGGTTTCTGCACTGCCTGTAAACTGTCAGCTTTCCTCAGCTCAGTTCCATGAAGAGATGTTGTGCTACCCAGGCAGGGGTGGAGGAATGAGAGGTGCTTGCTAATGCAACCTCCCAAGAGGTCGTTTCTCTGATGGAAAATGCAGGAGAGAAAATGCAGGAGATCAGCTATGCAGGCACTCTTGTCTTTTCATTTTTGTCAAATGAAAACAGAATCACTGACTGCTGCTGCTCTCCTGCCCCTGCAAGGTTTGGTTTAGATTCTCAAAAATACAATGCTAAGGAAGAGAGGACTGATGGCCTCAGGACATCCAGCTTCATTTCATGGTTGTGCCAGACTTGCTGAGGGTATGTCTGTAGCAAATGCTCAGCCCAGGTTTGAGCCCAGTCTGTGTTCACACACTGCCTCTTTGGGCAATTGAAGTCCTTGGCTGGTCTGTGGCACCCCCTTGGTCAAGTCCGAGGCCCTCCTTGGCTGGAGCAGTGAGTGAAGGCACATCAGGCTGAGGCTGGGGCTGGGACTGGGGCAGGAGGGCCTTGCAGAGGCCACATGCCAGGGGTTGGGCTGCTGCTGCTGCCATTATGATGCCAGCCAGTGAGGCACCTTTTCTTTTTGCCTGTGGTGAGAAGTCAAAATGAAGCCCTTCCAGTGGAGAAACAGGCAACCATGGCACCATCTTTCCCCCTGACTACAAGTCAGGTATGCCCAGGTGCTCACCTGGTGCAATTTGGTAGGGTGGAGCATAGCAGGGTGAGGTGCTCCTGGGGACAGGCTCAGCTCGCAGCCTGGGACATGGCACTGGCTGCATCTTTCTGCTCTGCTTAGCCTCTTCAGTGTCAGCTGGGATGGTTTAAAGCAGCTGTAGCCAAAGTTAGTTTGGCACTGCACTGGAAAAAAGTGGGGGAGAGGACCAGCACAGCTGGCTCAGAGGTGTGTCCTGATCAGGAAAGGCAGGTACACTGTCTCTGGCAAAAGCCTGAGGCACAGGTCTGTGTGGCACGGTCTGTGCTAATAAACCAGGTAGCAGCTGTGTTTTGCTTTGTGGCTGGGTAACACTGTCTGGCCCTGGTGTGACAGATGTTTAAACCCTCTTGCCCTCCAAAACCAACTGGTCACATACAGACTACTTATTGGGAACAATCCTGGGCCATGCTAACTCCTGGACTATGCTTGGGAACAGTTTGGTAGATCTCTGTTTGAGCTGGGCCAAAACTGTACCCAGGACCACACTAAGAGCGTGGGGGTCGATGGTTGAGCTCCCCTACTCGTGCTCTGGTTCACTGGTTTGATTTTCTGCTCTAGATGCTGCCAGTCTGGCTGGTGTCAGGCACATTACCTAATGCATGACATAAGAAGGAAAAGACTTCCAGCTTAATTTCTAGCCTTTGTCACTTCATGTCCCCTCTCACATAGGGATAAGATTGCATCCTTAGCTACAGACCAAGGGAGACTGACACATTTGGATACATTGGGAAAGGGAGGTGTGGTGAAAGTCTAAATTCATGACAGTGGTTTATAGAAATTTGAAGAGTTGGGTGTGTGGTATAGGCATGACATGAAGATGGCATTCCCCATTCACAGATGTATTGTAATTTTGTCCATGATTATTACACAGTTACAAAAATGCATTAGCATTAAAGTATGTGGCCTAAAAGCAGTCAGCTGTGTCCTATATTCTCCTCCTGCCAGCCTTTGTCTTGACTTCAGGTTGCAGATTAGAAAGGACAGCTGAGGAGCTGGGTCCCCCCAAGCATGCTATACATAGTCAAGGAGTCCCAGAGATTTGATGTTTCTTTCTGAACACACAACGTTTCCTGACTTCAGCAGTCTCAGAGGCTTGATTCCAGTGGAAAATAGTTTGCATAAATGATGCTTGCTGGAAAGTACATATGCAGTTCTTATAAAACAGTGTGCATGTCTGCATGTGCCTGTACTAAAATAACAGGGCAAAGGTGACTGCTGTATATTATTTACCTGAAATATATCTGCCTGCCTTAGGGACCCCTGCCTCTTGTCTCTCAGATTTTGTTCCTGGGAAACATTTTGGTTTGAAGAACTGTGTTTGAGGGTGCTTTACAATGGCTAGGGGGGCTGAGTTTAAACTGAAATAATTTAAACTGAAATCAAATGTTCCACACAGGTTACTTTAGGTGTGCCAATATTTGTTTGCTCATGGGTGCAGCTGAATTTCTCTTCTCCCTTGGTCGGCAGCAGAAACATTTTTCTTATTGATATCAAGGTGGTAGTGGTGGGGGCAGGCCTTGTTTGTGGCTAGTGGCCAGGTGACAATGATAAAAACACAGAAGAAGATGGGAAGAAAGGAATGGATAGTGTAATTGCACCTGATAAGGATCAACATTAACTACATGTGATATATACACATTTGAAACCTACACACACAAACACATAAAACATTCAAGACATGGAATCAGATTCTTCCACACAGCAGCAGCTATAATTACATAAAGACACGAAAAAGAGTTTTTTTATACCGTGGTGCTGGCAGTCAGAGCCTCCCCTCTGACTGTGTCTGGGAGAAGAGCGTTAAGTGTGAGCAGAATAAATGGTCTGTTTGTAGGCAGCGTGGCAGACACCTGTGCAGCACCTCACTGCTGCCCAGGTGCCAGGCATCATGACTAGACAAAAGCAAACCTAATTACAGCAGACCTTGAGCAAGATCCTCAGAGGTGACTGGTGGAAAAATGCACCTACATGTTCCAGGTAGATCTTTTTTCACTGCTGTTCAAATCTTGCTTTCTATACTTGGACAAAGGCAGACCTGGTTTTGCACATTGCGGGGCAGCTGCACTTCTGAAGAGGAGCCATTTTGCAAAGGAGAAAGGAGAAGCACCTGCCCTATTTCTGAGCTGCTGCCTCTCTACTGGGGTCCAAGAAAACCAGAAAGGAAGCCCCCAAAGCTTTCTCCTTTTCCACTGAGGCACAACAGAACAAAACAGAATTTCTGAGTTGGAAGGGACCCACAGGAATCATGGAGTTTAATTCCTAAGTGAATGGCCCATATGGGGGATTGAACCCACAACCGTGGCATTATTGGCACCATGTTATAACCAGGTCTCAGGATTTCCTGTGAAGCAGTAACAGGACATGCTTTCAGGATTCTTACAAGAGTGGATTTAGACGCCAGAGAGTGGAATTTCCAAATGCATTTCCCTTCCTACACCATTACTTTTTCATCTCTATAAATCTGTGTCAGTTTTTAAAGAACCTATTTCCGTGGGAGGAAAAGGGGACAGAACAAGTGATGAGCTATTCAGAGCTAAAAGAAGAGATTCATGCTGCCAGAGGTAATACTGTAGAAAAATGTGTCAGTGTAGCAGATGATAGTTCTCCTCTCCTAATGCCTCTCCTGAAGCATCAAGGTGTGTGTGTTTCAGAGGCAGTCTATGAACTGCATGTTGAAATGGTTGCCATGGCAGTGACTGAGTATAAGTTAGAGAGCGTGATTAGCCACGGTTGGCCTAAATAGCTAAAGGGAAGGAAAAAAGAAATAAAGTGGGAAAAAAAGGCCAAGGACTTTCTGTTATTTCCAATACAGATCCCTCAGCATTAGACTGTGCCAGGAAGAGGAAGCAGGGCTGATGGAAAGGACCTTGCACGAGCATGCTCCACACCCCAGCCCCAGCAGCACAAGCTGCCAGGGGACCTTCTTCCCCTTACAGTGTGCCAGTGCTGCAGCTGCAGTGCCAAGCAGCCCTGTCAGTGTCGATTCAATGAAATGGTGCTTCTCCAGAGTCAGAGGTGAGGCCAGGGCTCTGCTTGGCCTTCAGCGACCCAGAGAGCACAATCATTCTGCTCTCCTGGCTGATGTGAGGCACAGCCACATTTGGAATGTGGGAGACTGGCCTGCAGAGAGGTTGCACGGCTTGCTCCGAGAGACACAGAGGGCTGCTAAGCTGGGTGGGGTGTTCATTAGCAAAATCCTTGTTCCTGGAGCAACTCCAATTCTTCTAGCCCACTAACCCACATCTGCTTGATGCACGCCTGTGAAAGGTACCCTGTCTTTATTTGGAGCCTGTGAATTGGAGTGCACAGCCTTTTTTGTTAATTCATTGCAGTAGCTCATTAAAAGAATAATATCCTTATATCTAATTTAAATGTGTATGATATTAGCATTCAGCCTGTGCTACATGCTGTGTTATTCTCTGCTATATTTAAAAAAAAAATCACTTCCTGAGATCCTGTGGGTTTTTGTAGGGAAGACTTCTTATGCACTAGCATTACTTTCAAGCTTGTTTTTGAAGAAGTGAAGATTCAGAATTCTTTCTCTCAAAGGATTTTCTTTTAGCACTGCTCAGGGAGAAGTGGAAGAGCAGGAGACCAGCATAAAGATGTCTCAATAGCAGGTCTGGATAGAGAAACATCTTCTCTAGGAGCTGTGGAGTGCCACATTAGGGGGCCAGAGGCCCAGTGTAAAATCAATAGCCAGCATTTTACAAGCTGAAAGTATGCAGGTAGGTGTTTGCAGGAGCAGAGCCTGTTAGCCTGATTCTCTTCTCTTATAGCTTTCTAAAATAGAGAAGTTTAATTTGCATTAGCCTGCAGTGCTTCTGCTCTTAATCCTTTGAGCGAGATAAGATATGGATCTACTTAGGCCAGTCCATAACGTATGACCACTTACCAAGGATGTTTTTCTCCCCTGATGTCCAAAGGGATCTGTAGGTTCCTCTGTTAAGATGAGTACAAACCAGCAGTACTTACTGTGGTTAACAGGCATCTATTTTGGCTGGCAGAGCTGGGATGAGAGATCAGATCATATGGCCTGCAATTTAGGAGGAAGAAAAGAAAAACCCACAAGACACCTATTTGCCCTGCAATCAGGTTGGCTTTTGCTGTTATTTGCAGGAGTCTCTTCTACTTTTTGCATCTCTTAAATCCTTGTCATCCAGGTTTGAGAGCTAGGACCATCCTCTTTGGCACCAAGTTAATGATATGTTTTTTAGCACCAGCAGCCATTCATATTTTACATTACTGTTCCTCTCTGTTCCTTTCAAGCAATAATCGTAAATATCAGCTTTCATTCCTAGAGCGCCTTTCATCCCAGGGGCTCCCAAAGTACTTTCCAAGCTTAACAAGCTTATTGTAGAGTACTCCTTTAGAAAGGCTGAAACTTGCTTCCCATTAAAGCCTGATTTTGGGAAGGAAAACACTGAATTATAATGACTTCAATACATGAGGGAGCCTTTGCAGCTGTTATTTACTACACGTGTTCCCTTATCAAAAAAGATTGCTTCTTACTGCTCCATCCCCCTGTCTCCCCAGCTTAATCCAGCAGTGCTCAGATGCTTGGGGGAGCAGAGTGCAAGTAGGAGAAATGATCATCCTCTGTGATCTGAGGAAGTGCTTTTTTCTGGAATCTATAGCTGCCCTCAACAGTTTCTGACAACTCCATTTCCATCCAGTCTATTTTCTCTTTATCAGGGCAAATGTCCTAGGGCAGAGTTGAATGTCCTGTGGCTTTGGCCAGAGAGAGGTCACCATCCACAGCTGGCCTATGCTACAGATCATGTGAGAAACTGTAGTCCTTTTCAGAACAAAGTCAGCTGGCCTAATTTGAGTCACACTCCCCTGCAATCAAAGCAAAGTGCCTTTGCCAGTGTCTTTGCACTGAAATTAATCCCAACCTTTGAAATGATCCTTTATTTGGCTCATCTGTGCAAGCAATAATCCCAGAAGAAGAGATTGTTGCTGGTAATTTCTGAACTGAAGAATTTGTTTCCTAATGAATCATATTATTAATTTTAGAGCAGTCTGATTCTGACCAGTGTGAATTTGTTTTCTTTCAGGAGGACTCAGTACGGTGGGACCTGTCCATCTCATGATGCACAGAACTTTTTTTCCATGCTGCCGTGTGGAAAAGTGGTCTCTCCTCTGCTTGGCTGAGAGAGGCTGGAGCACACAAACTCTCACTGCTTTTCTGAGGGCACACCAAGAACTTGTGGTTGAAGTGGGAACAAAAAAGTCCTATCTGATTCAGTGCTTCATCCGCACAAACATAGTTTATCAATACAGATAGCTTTAGATGAAAGATACATCAAAGCATATTTTTGGCTGCTGCTTTCAGAAGTAGTACTATATCTCCTGGGGGAATGCAAGCAGTGAGATATGATCCAAGTATCAAAATCTCCATCTTACTCTCTCTCCTCCTCTCTCACACTGATGGGGTTCACAGGAAAGCCCTTCCTTGAGGTTATGTCATCTATTCCCATCAGTAGATTTTGGTTACTAAATGCATTTTTGCTCTTTTCCAACAAAACGGTGCCTGTTTCAACACTGACTCTGAAGATTTGTAAATTGGCAAAGGATACAAAAAGAATAATGAACCAGCAGTTACTGTTTACCTTGGCCACCTTGTATAAATGCTGATATTAGCATTTCTGAAAGGATTCATTCATCACTGGAAAAAAGGTTTGTACCTGTGAATAAGAGCTTGCCTGGGAGGGCCTGTGTGCTTCCTCTCCTCTATCAACAAAGCCTACAAACATGAAGAGATAGTTTTGCAATGGGTATTAATGCATACCTATTATTTCAGGATGACAATAAGCCATTGAATATATTCCATGCAGCAGTAAATGAATGAAAGCAGCAGTAAACTTAAAGAAAATTTTTATTTATTTTCATGTGTCAGGTTTATTTATTTATTTAGTGGCCTGAATATATATGTATGTATATATTTAAGTCTCTCTCTTGGGCTTTTTTCTTTGAACTAAAGCCCTGTGGTACAGCCTCAAGCCCCGTGGTTAGATCTTGTGTCATGGAAAATCAGATAGACCTGCACTAGAAAGAACAATGGCTGCTGAAAACATTCTGCCGGTTCCAGACTATGACCTCTTCTGGGGCTGTCAGTGAAATAAACACTCTTAGAAGTACCCTTAAGCCTTCCTTACCTCCTGCTGCTTGTCACACTTGCTGCAATTTGCCTTAAATTAGTTGATTTCACACCAAGGTTCATGGTGCTGTTTTGTTTATAAAAGAGGTTGGTAAATTCTGCGCTGGCCCTGCCGGCATGCCATGAGCCACAGCTCAGAGATGGAACAGGGCCCCAGCACAGCCAGCAGCCAGTATTTGTTCCATCCTCCATCCATATGGCAGGTCAGGGGTCTTTCAGCAATGGTGGGCACATAACAGCATTTCTGTGGCAGACAAAAGTGTCCAGACTCTGTGGGATGGTTACATTTTCACTAAGTTTCCTTGGGATTCTGTAGGATGAAGATCAAACTCTTTTTCAGGTATGTTATTATGTTAAAACCTCTAGTATGACATTTTTCTTTTAACCTTTAGACTGCTTCACTTTTAGGCTGGAAGCAGCTGAGGGCTAGGAAGCTCCCTGGGCACTCACAGAGCTCCCGGCACGGCACAGCTTCAATTCTGGCAGGAGGTAGGCCATTGCTTGAATCCAAATGCCTTTTTTAAAAAAAATGAAAAGTTTGCAGGGTAACCTGCTTGCAAATGCACCTTTCATGACAAAGATGATGCTTTGTGAGCACAGGGTTTGTAAAGCAGAGGAAGAAACCAAGTGTGAATGAAATGAGAGAACAAGGACCAGCCCGCTGCCGTCTTTGGGAGGTTCTTTGGGAGAGGTGTGAGTCTCTGAAACTGCTCTAGGTGAGTTTCTACTCAACCCTTTAAATTGTGGGCAGGGGAAGCTGGGCCAATGACAGATGAGGAACCATGAGGGTCATTCCCCCCACAGGGCCGTGGTTTCAGCATGCAGCTCTGTTGCACACAGGGAGCAGAAATAATGTTAGGAATCTCTAACAGGGCAAGTGGTACGTAACAGGCCAGCGATGCACAAAAATTATTTCATCATAAGTGGTTGGAGAAGAGGTGCCTGCTCTGCAACAGCAAACACTTCTCTGCACAGAACCAGAAAAATTTCCCTTCAAATCTGGGGCAGATTGCCAGCAGTCTCAAGTGTAATCCTCATGGTATTACATCCAAAGATGAAAAGAGGGTATTATGGACACTGCCACTGAGGCAGGTAGTCTTTAAATACAGCTGCAGATTGCTGGGTTTAATGCTAACAAACCTTAATCTGAGGAAGACAAGGTAACAGCACTGATACAGCGTAATATAATGTGATGGCTGATATAAATGTGAGTCATTTTAGCCAGAGGCTTTAGTATAGGAAGTCGGATAAAAGATATAAAAACAAATCTGATTTTTTTTTCCTTCCTGGTGAAGGTCACTGCCAGGAATAGCATGGGAAATAATTAATGCGGGAAGAAATGTTCCCCTTCAACTTAGAAGTATTGTCTTGCTTTACAGTTTCGTTCTCCTCTTTGGATTCCCATAACAAACACCAGCAAACACACAGGGCCTTTCTCCATGAAGCCCCTGGCGGATGTCCCACCCGGCAGGCAGGGACTGTCTGTGCAGTGCTCACGGTCTCTGTCAATGGGTGTCCCCCTCGCTGGCAGTCCACCCCAGCACTGCGCTGAATGGGCCTGTGAGGCTGAATGGGGCTCTACGTAATGGCAGCCAATTTTCCAGGGAGGCACAGTGCCAAGGCTGTGTGTGAGAGCCTGCTGCTGGGAGGGTTTCACCTCTTTCCCTCTGCTCCTGAGCCCTGGGGAGGTGGGTTATCTTTTCCTGCACCCTTAGTCCCTGTGCTTCATGGGGGAGGACATGGATGACTCAGGGACCTTTGCACTTGCAGTGTCATGGGCTGTTCTCTGCTCATCCTGCAGAGACCTGGGAGGCTCTGGGCTGCTCGTTTGCTCCCTGTGAACAGCACTGCATTTACAAATGTGCAAGGGCACGGGGAAGCCATGCAGCTGTGTCTGTGGGTGCAGTGTACATACAACACTCCCTGCGGCAGGAGTGATCCACAATGCAGCCCATCTGCTGTGCAGGAATGCTGTACTGCAGTTTAATTCCCTTTCCTCAAAATACTCTTTGAGTGGGGACAGGTGAGGAGAGGAGTGAGTCCTTCATGTCCCCACCCTGCAGGATGGAAACCAGGCAGCTCCTGGGGCTGAGGGGCTGCTGCTCCCCAGGGGACTGCTTTGGTTTTTTTTTTTTTTTCCTGTGGCCGTCACAGGGAGAAGTGCTGGTGGGAATCTCTGAGCTTTGCAATGCTGACTAAAATCTCCTGCATGTGACTCTGTCCCTTCCGCCACAAAGGACTGGTCACATTTTCCATTCTTGGCTCCATGTGGCTGCTCTGAACATCCCAGGTTATCTCTGCACCAACCAGCTGCCTTTCCTACTGCTTGGCTCACCAGGCCTTCATCTCTGCTCAGCGCCCATGCCAGGGTCACTAAGGCAGTTAGCAGAGCTTTAAGATACCTTTATTTTTGGAGGACTTTTTATTTGGGAGCCCAGGAAATAAGAGTTCAGATCTCCCTCCTTTAGCCAGGACTCTGCAGTGGACTTTCAGGGATAGGAGCACTGCAGAAGTCCTGAGTAGCCTGGAAGTCCCAGATAGCACAGGAAAAACCTATTATGGGAAAGCTGCTAATAGCAGAGGTAAGCTCTTAGCCACATTTTCCACTGGTGTTACAGGCTCTGGAGAATCAGCTTGTTTCGCCAGGTTTCCAAACTGCTTTTTGGTGTTTATCCAAAGACTTGGGGCCACACATTCTCTTATGGGGGCTTTTCAACAGACTTGTCAAAAACTCAAGGTCAAGAGACCAAGGCCAGACTCATCACTTTACCCGGAGGTCCCATGTGGTTCGAATGTGTGGCAAACAGGTCAGTTCTTTGGCTAGTGAAACAGCTGTTTATCTTGCCTGAGCAGCTCTCTTATTCTTTCTTGGATATAGCTGCTAATCTATTCTTCTCTCCTTGTACACTTCCCTAACTCTCCCTTTTGCCAAACCCTCACTAAACATACACATATATATCTGTGTGTGCGTAGGCAGTCGTGTCTGCTGCCGGGATTTCCTCCCAGACAATACCTGTTGTGCTGGCCACAGCATTTCTCTTGGTTCCCATGCTCAGAGCAGTTTGAGTTTCCTGCTGGCTCAGCAGCAAGACTTTCAGGGCTTTTTATACTTATTCTTCTTTGGGAGCCAAGCAGAGGAGCACAGTTTGCCTGTGAATACTGAGCTGGCTGGGCAGGCAGCAGGAAGCTTGCATACTAAACCGTGTGAACTTTGAGGAGGGGAAGAAGGGGGCTGGGGGCTGCTGGCTGGGCTTCACAAGGTGTTTGTTGCAGTCCTCTGCCTTATAAACTCATCATCTCAGCACAGGGATACTCTTTGCCAAAGGAGTGTATCTGTAAAATTGGGGTACAAAGAAGCGAGAGAGATGAAAATGGAATGATAGCGAAAACAGGAGGAGGGATTGGAACGTGGAGAAGAGTGAGGAGGCTTGGGTTTTCATTATTCACATGAAAATTTGTGCATGGGTTCCCTTTATGGAGTGTTACCACTACACCTCATGCAGCACGTCCTTGCTGCCCCAGCAGTGGCCATTGGTGTAAGGGCAGCTTTTCTATATTGCCCAGACAAAATCAAAAGCACAGACATGAAAACACACTTCTCTCTTGCCCCTGCACCTCACCTCCACTCCTTTCTGTTTCTATCAGCAAAGATTAATAAACAAGCAGGTTCCCAGCTGCAAAGATCAGGAATCGTGGTTTGGCTATGAAAGAGGGGCTTGAAGAGCACTGTGAAACACCAGCACCAGCTTGCTGGTCACAGGTGAAAACATCCCTGAAACAGGGGGAGAGGTGTTTCAGCAAGTGCTGTGGCACCACTGCAGGTGCAAGCATGCAGTGGGCATTCTTGGGAAAAGGCGGGAGGGAAGAGGAAGGGAGGAAGGAAGGAAGGAAGGACAGGTTGAGCCCATCTGTTTGCAGACCTGCTACCTGCCTCCTACTTATGTCTGCATAAACAAATGGAGAATAGGCTTTGCCTGTGCTTTGAAAATGAGGTGGCAGAGGATTGCACATTCTGCACACATGTTTCATGAACAAGAGTGGCCTGATGTAGGATATGGTGCCATGATGGGCATTGGTGGGATGGCCCTGTGCAGGGACAGTGTGTGCATGTGTGTGTGTGTGTGTGTGACATAGAAGTGTCATGTGTGTGACATAGAAATGCTCAGCAGTGACAGACTGGGAGATGGGCTGAGGCTTTTGTTAGGTCATGCCATAACATGATTGCAAAGTGATGAGACCTTCCTGGCCTGATCCAAAATAACAACCCTCAGCTTTCCCTCTGTTTGGCAGCACCCTTCACTGAGGATGCCCATTACTCCAGGCTCTAAATAATCCACACATACACAATAATCTGAAAAGCCCAGGCCCTTGCTCCCCTACCCAGCTCAGCAGCTCTCTGTGTCTAGCTCCCAATCGAGCACTGAGCAATGCAACACGTGTGCTGGGTGCCCCCCCAGAATGAGTAGCCTGCCCTGGAGGTCTGTGAGTGCTGGGAAAGTGAGAAGATACAGCTCCAGATCCCATAGTGGGCTCCTGGAGAGCCAGTGGAGGTCCTGGGGAGGATCACTCATCAAGCTCATATAGATCCCAAGCTGCTTAGGCAGCTTGTGGCAGAGCACAGGCACTTCTGAAGGAAACAAATCTCTTCACCATGGTCTTCTTAGAAAGTACAAAAGCAGTTACAAATTTGGGAAATTTACCATCAAATTAATGCATTTTCTGTTCATCTCTACTCCTGACTCAGCAGAAGCTCAGTTTAAATTACATGTACTTGATGACTTTGATGCGGACTCTGTCTGTTTTTAAGATTATCTAACGTTTCTTAGAAGACCAAGTGTTCAGTTGCTTGTAAACCCCTGAAAACTTTATCTACCACTTAGCTGTTCTGGGTATCTGTCTCAGGCTGAATGCATCTGGGAAGCTTCAGCAAAAAAATGTTTTTGTTTGCTTACAAGAAAGAGATTAGAGAAACAATATTTTTTCCTTAATATTCAAACATGTTCTTAAAGTGATCTGTTGATGAACTCTAGCACTTTCTGCCTCTACAGGAGAGGCTTGAAATTTGGCAGATATCAGGAATGCACCT
>VXAX01004176.1:141022-210050 GCA_013399835.1 Leptocoma aspasia
GGGGGGGGGGTGGGGCAGGGAAAAAATAAATTGAACTAAGAAACCAAGGGAAAAGAGGGCCTCAGATCTCAGCCACTCAATAGAAACTTCTTAAGAGTTAGAATCTGAATTCTCTGAAGACACTTGCTCAGTGGAAACTTGTTCAAGTCTGGCAGCTAAATCACAGATGATGATATGGCAGGCACACTCCAGCCTCCTGCTGCAAGTGCCAAGCAGCAGCTCTTGGACATTGTTTTTCTGTGCTGACAGGGTCACTGCAGTGCTGTGCACCAGAGCCTGGAGGTGCTCCCAGATGTGCTCCTTTGCTGATACTGAGGTGAACATGCAGGAAGGCTGATGCTAACTAGGGCTAAGACCTGGCTGAGGGAGGGAGGGAAGGAGGGAGGGAACCCTACTGCAGTGCAAGGGCTGAGGGCCTCCTGCCTGGAGAGGGGAACTGATGTCAGATGTGGAGGTGGCTATGAGAGCAGGACCAAGGCAGAAGACAGGCTGGAAACACCAGGAGGAGCAGAAGAAGTCAGATTTGGGAGTATCCTCACCAGATCATACCTCCTGCAGAACCTGGGGTACAGCAAACCCAGGGATTTCTGCTGTGCAGTAATTGTCTGTTGTCAGCAAATATGTGGGGAAGTGGTTGGCACAGGCTGTGAGTAATTTCTGAGCCTGCTCCCTCAGCAGAGGTTGCTGGGCTATCAGTATTCCCAGTTATTCTGCTTTTCAAGCATGATGGAATTAACATCTGAGAATAGAGCCAGCCCTGCCGGTGAGTCATGCTGTAGCCAGTGTGATGTCACATGATGGGATTCCTGCATTTTTGTTTCAGTTTGCCATGGAAATGGCAATCAAGGAAATGACACAAACCCAACACAGACTGAAAGCATGGGAAGCTTGTAGGGTCAAGCACTCAGCAGTTAGAAATGATTGATGTAACACTTGCTGTCTGAGTCCCATCTGCACAGGTGCCATGATCGTGTTGCTTTTAGCTACAGGATTAAAATCCATATGTAAATACTTTTTTTTTTTTTTTCCCCAACAACAGCTCCATATCTTTTGATGCCCAGGGCAGACAGTTCTTAGGAGAGTTGAGGTTGTGTGGGGAAGGGTCCTTGTCTTGCTTAATTGCAGCTGTGCAGGATGAGAGGATCCCTGCTTCACCTTCAAGGCCACAGCCCATGGCAGCCCTCAGCATTGGTCAGCTGTGTCCCTGGCCTGCAGCAAGACCAAAACAGATGGGGTCCTCAGATAAATTATCTACCAGACTCAAACAAGCCCCCATGAGGCACATGCAGAGGGAGACTTTGTATAACTTGACCACAGGTGGGGGAACTTAGGACCCTTGCAAAGGCACATCCCGCTTCCCTGACTATCAGTGCCAGTCTCTGAAGCCAGACATGCTTGATCTCTTGATTTGAAAAGAGCAAGCTAACATGTATCTTTCTAATCTTATTCTAGGAGACAGTTGAATTATTTTAGCTAAAAATTACCAGAAGAGTCTGCCTGAGGCAGACATCCAGCATGGTGTATTTGAGCTCGAGCAAGCCATCACTAATGGGAAGAGTTAAGCAACTTTAACTCCAGACAGAGCTCACAGGGGGAAATTAGAAACTGGCTCTGTTTCACTAGAAAACACGTATGGGTGTGTGTGAAATCCTGCTGCTATGCATCCGGTTATCCAATTGCTGCAGGCAAGTACTGACCTGTGCTTGTAATGTGGTATTTGCAGGCTCCAGAGGTGGACTTGCTGTTTTGCAGACCTACCAGGTACTTCGTGCTTTGCTGTTGAATCAAATGCTGGGCAGAAATGGTATTTTAGTGATGGGAAAATGTGAAGAGAAACACTTTGACTTTCTCTTTCCATGTGGGAGGTGCAGGCACAGAGGGACAGGACCCTGCTGGTGCAGCACACATGGCGTGCGTGGCACGTTGCCTTGCAGAAGAGTGTTGCCATTGTGGCTGTGAGTGGTCCAGGGGACTCACTTGGCAACCTCTGCACCAACTGAGGTTTTGGCAGGGTGTTGAGAGGGCTTTGAAGGTCACTAACAGGGGATTAGCAGCTCAAACCTCCAGTCTGTATTTTCCCTTTCGGCAGGAAGAGATATTTTTCTTTCTTGTTACACCTCATCTAGAGCCCTGTAAACAGCACTCTCTCTTGATGTTGATACCTTCAAATGATTTTATCTTCCTCTTAGAGATTCACTTATCCAAACTGTACTATTTAGTTATTTAATCTTCCCTTTAGTTATTTGATTGTTGTTCATTGTTGAATTCTTTCCAATATGCCAACATCTCTTTGACACACGAGTGCCTACAGTTGCTTTGTCTGTTTAGAGAATGGCTCAAACCCAGCAGCACACTGCAGAGAAAAGCCATCTCTCTTCTGCTCAATGCACAATGTTCTTCACCTCTCTACAGGTCCAAATGCAGCCCTCTTATTTTGTAAATCAGCATTTAGTTTGATGCTTCTTCTTTTCCATTTGTTAAGCTCTTTTCAGCAACTGCTATGGATTATTTCTCCAAATGTTTCCTTGCATTGCCCATGTCCCAGCAGGAGCTGTTAGATGCTGTCTTCCTTCCCAATCACCTATTTCAGAGACATTTTTTTTGTGAGACCATAACTAGAAACCAAACCTGACATGCTCCTCCTCATTACTGCATCCAAAATGATCCTTTACCAGAAAGAGAACGAAATGCTTTACAGGTTCGTAAGTTTCCAGGTTGGGAAATTATACGTCTCCGTTGATAGTCACACTGGGCACTCCCTGGGGTCTGGGTAGGCTGACAGTTTGGATATATGGAAAGGGAAGGGCATTAAAGTGGTGAGCAAGGCCCTTCTGGAGAAATCCAGCCCTTGGTTATTCTCAGCACTAATGCATTCTGCTGAAACTCAGGCAGAGGTTTTAAGAGCTGATTGTTTGGACACATAAAAGCTTTGGAATGGTATATGCACTTGGTATGTGCAGGAGACACTTCATTTTTCTATTCAGTGTGGATTAGAATATGAAAGGACTCAATTTCAACCTAATCTGTAAATGACACCTAAGCCCAACCTGTGAAACATGCACTACCTGAAGAACATATACTAGGATGTCTGTGCAGTTTTTGTCTTTCTTAAGAAACTTTTTGGACTATTTCTTCCCTGTAGGCATTAGAGGTGGAAATAGGAAGGGGTTTGTACCTAACTTCACAATTAAGGAAAGGAGAGAGGCAAAGGGCTTTGTCTGTGTGGCTGCCCAGTATCATTGCATCAAACTGGCAGTGAACTGGAAGCTTCTCCAAAGCTGTGGGAGCCAAATGTCCCACCCTGTTTGCCTGTGGCTCATGAGTTAGTTGATTTCTGCTTTTGTGGTCTGAACCCTTCAAAGCTTTGTCTTCTATAGATAAATAAAAACTTGCTACAGCCTATGGACAGACCTGGAAACCATTAGGTGCAGAAACATCACAGGACTTCAAGAATGAATGCAGACTTCTTTTTAACTGAAAATAATATATACTTTAAAAGGGTAGAACATGGAAATACATTTGTAATGGCCACTATCAGGAGCTGCTGGCAGTTTCTCTGAACAGAAAAGTCCTTTTTCTGGAGATTTCTCGTACCCCTCAGGCTTCTGTCCATTTCTATGTTGTTACTTGCAGTGTTTAAGCATCATCAAGTTTAAATGCATAAATTTTCTTTGGCTATTCAACCACAGCCACTTTTGGGAAGAAATTGGCCAGAATCCCCAAACATAAAATAATCAAATGTCTGTCTTTCCATTAAAAAGGCTGCCACATATCTGACAAGTAGTGCAAAATTGAATAGGTAGCTCAGTTCAAGCATCATCTGAGAAACCTGTTGTTGCAAAACCAGGCAAGTGGCTTGCACATAAGCAGATGCTACCTTTGCCAATACCCAATTGTTGCATGGAATGTAAATATATTTGGTTTCTTAATATGTGTTACTTTTATTATCTCTTGGTTTCTACACTCTTTATAAATACTCCAGCCACAACTTGTAACCTTTACAGGCTCATCCAAGGAGCATGGCCTTTCAGGCACTCCTTTTGAGAGTATTTATTGTGCTCCAGGAGAGGATGTCTTTGTTTCAGGATTGTTCTGGGCATGAAAAATAAAAACCAAAATGGAGATGGTGGCCAGCACAAAGAACAGACCAAAGTCATTTTAATGAATTTCTTTCCATACCTGCCAATCCACCCTCCCCTGCAGGAAAAAACAACTCTCAGATGAATAAAGCATATGGCACAGAAGATGAAGTACCAATGCCAAGTTTGTCTTTGCCTTAGCAGAACTCACTGCAAAATGCTGAACCTGCAGATTTTCTAAACATGCTTGTTCCCACTTCACTGCCTTCTTAGCTGGAATTGTGGAGTCTCACTGTTTAAATCCTCAGTTGGCAGGACTTATTATTGTGATTATTGATTATTGTGGATGCAGTGCTGGGCAGACACACAGTGCTACATTCAAACTACCTGCTGTGGAGAGCAGTGCATGTTGCAGCAGCAAAGAAAACCCATCAATGAGAGGGGCTAAATATTTGAGAAGGATCTGAAGCCCACACTAACCTGCCTTCATGCAGAAGGCATGTTCCTTCAGATCCTTCTCAAAAATGGGAAGCACATGGGCTACCCATTTGTGACAGGCATGCCTGCTGCTGTGTGGTTAGTCACCCTGTTCCTGGCCATGGTTTGTTGTATTTGAGCTGTGCAGGAGTGAGGCATTCAGTGTAAGTCCAATCATCATGACTTGCTCTACAGTGAGCAGATAGACAGCAACCCCCCCCTATTATTTATCCTAAAAGAGGTGTGGAGTGTTGTGAGAGGATGCCCCCCTCTCTCTGCATAAGCTCTGCCTAAGCAGAGAAAACCCTCAATACCAGCTCAGCCTGTGTCCAGCCATTACAGGCCTGTCTGCTCCCAGCTCAGCCCCATCAAGTGAGGCTCTGGGAAGACATGGTGCTGGTGGGTCCTGGTGGGGCACAGGTAAATGGAATGTCACCACCAACCTGCTCTGCTGTCTTCTGAAGGACATAGGATGCTGGTTGAATGTCCAGTTCCTCTCAGCAGGCTGACTTTCCATGGATGGCTGACACTGAAGATGAGTGTCTAAATTAAGGAGTTAGACATCGAAGGCCTTTATTAGATCCATGTCTGTGGGGCCTGAAGCTGAGCAGACTTATATACAAGGAAAAAATCCCCTGCTCAGTTACTTTAATCTTTCAGACAGCTGTGGACATGTGCGTGTTGTGTACTCCTACGGACATTTTTCTTTATAGGTGCTCTCTGACCCAGACCATCATTTTACCTGGACAAGTGGCATGGGTGTACACCATGGAGGGGTGAGGGGTGCTGCTCTCCCAGCCCCTCTTGCAGCACTTTGGCTTGGAAATGTTTCTTAGGGTGGGGATGAATTCCCCACCTTTGGACCCAAATGTTTCCTACTACTGTGGGTAAACAGTGCCTCTCTTTCTCAGAAAGTAGGAGATATCTGACCTGGTTATGAAATTTGTGGAGCAGGGAACTCCTTTGTTTAAATGAATGCTAGGAGAAGCAGTGGTAGGCTTGATTTTTTACATGGTTAATGTTCCAAATCCTCTTTTCAGTCCTCTCATGGCAACTGTGTACTTTGCAGCTCTAAGTCACATGAATCTCTGCTCAGCAGAAATGTAAATGTTTTGATAAAACTGTTCTTAACAAGTTTAATTCATTTAATCAATTTGATTAACTGTGGAGCTTTATGGTCTTTAATTGGGAAGGATTTGCTATAAATTAACATTTTCTGTAATTTTATGAAGAATGTGGCTGTATGCAGGATCTTGCAGCCTTGGCAGTGGCATGGGAGGTGCCTGTCTCTGGCACCCAGCCACTCCCCTGCAGCTCTACTCTTTCAGTGCCCTGGAGACCTTTGGGTGCTGAGCCTGCCCTCAAGGCCAGGAACATGCTGGGCAAGGGGCACGATGTAGCTGGAAGTGTCTCAACAGACTCTTTCTTTTCTCTTGTGTTTGCATCTCCTAGATGATTAATCTCCCCTTCCAGTAAAAATGCAGCCTGCCTCTTTTTCTGACAAGTCCCAAAAGAAAGCAAGCACAGCTGTCCACAACAGCCCTCTCCTTGTTTTGGTTCATAACCAGCCCCAGCCTGCACCTAGTTTTCAAAGTCTCTGGGTATATGATCAGAAAGAGGGGAAAAAAGAGGAATGATCATAAGATCTCAGCTTGGGTGCACGTCCCAACTGGTCTTTCCTCTCTTCCATTTAATGTGGCAGACTGACAGGCTATAAAATATGTCCAGCTGGAGAGAACATAATTTTGTTTTACTCTGTCCAGGCTAATTTTTCAGAGCTGTATGTCCAGTTGTGTACCTGTATGAATCCTCCCAGACCCTGGAGGCTTAATGCAGCAATATTAATTCTTTTAAATAGGCAGTTTATTTCTGTGCCTTTTGGTCGATATCACAGACTAGAGAAATCAAGGAGAGACTGAAAACAAATGAACCATTCCCTTAGAGTCTGCCCAAAGCAAGGGAGCAGGCAGAGCATCAGCAGAGTGTCTGCAGTGGCGGGTTTGCTCTCTGCTGGGCGAGCACTGTTCTCCCTGGCGCTGCAGAGCCGCTGTTCAGCACGTCCCGGGAGCCTTGACGTCCAAATCCACGGGCAGAACAACACGGGTTTGCAGCTCTTCCCAGACAGCTTTGCACATTTGCTCCTGTCTGACTCTGAATTGGAATAGTCTCTGGGAAAACAGTGTGTTTCACAAGAAAGGGAGGTTTTTCATCCTTTCCTAGAACTTCCATGGTGCTTCTGCATGCATGGCTCTCACAGGCCAGTGTGATGCAAGAGGAGACATTTCTAACAGCAAACAACCCCAGTTCCTCTTTCACCCTTGACATTTCTACATTTGATACTTTTTTTGCTTTTTTCTTTTTTTCCACAGACTAAACATTCACATGTAATATCCTGTTCAAGTAAGTTGTTTTAATGGATGCGCTGCCAACAAAGACACTTGGGTTTAGGTGGCTGATCCTTTGTGATTGTAATGGCCTTTAATGAAAGGTTTTGTCGTCATAAGGACAAAATGTTCTTTATCCAGCTTCAGCTTTTGAAAGAAACACCACAAATGTTTTTGGATTGAATGAGAAATGTGTAAATTCTGTAATAGCAAGGTGGAAAATCTGTCCTTTCTTTATTAACAAACTGGATATCAAAACAGGGAGGCTTAATGTGTATACACAATTAATTAATCAGAGTTTTAGATCCTCAGCAAGGGGAGTACTTAAAAGCAGAAGAAATGTGTAAAAGTAATTTAGATATGAAACTAAAGAAATAGTTGTCTATGTTTGGTTGTTGGTTTTGTGGTTTGGTTTTTTTTTAAAATTAGATTTAGCTTTTCTTTTCAATTCCTCTTCTCAGAAATTGCTTGCACTTTGAGGCTGTGCATCCCAAGCCGTGGAGGGCTCTGACAGGAGCAAGCAGGGACACAGGAGCCCTGAATGACTCTTCATAAAGGCAGAGATTCAGAGCTGTCCTTCAAAATTATTTCTGTTTGTGGTGCGGCCGCTGCAGCCCATGTTTGAGGCTGAGGAGGCCACAGCTTACTGGTGCAGTCAGAGGAAGTGGAGAAAACCTCCATCAGTGTTCAGGATGCTACATGGTTTGGGTGGCTTGGAAAACGGAAGTCTTGTTGCCAGTTACTGGATTCAAGGAGAGAGCAGCTATGTGTTGCTGATTGCCTCCTGGGAGAAGTACCAGGTGACTGACAGCTTTTAAGTTGATATGACAAAGATATGACAAAGATATTTCATTGTGCTTGTGAACTGCACATGGGGCTGCACTGGAGGCTGTTGCATTGCAGATCATGATTTCAGCAAAGCTTTTCAGAAAAAAAAAATGAAAGTAAATGGTGTTATTTTCAGCCTGAACAGCCAGCAAGTTCTCAGTGTCTAAATGAGAGCCCTTGAAGTAAGCGCCAGGTGCTGCAGGAAGTGGTGGAGGTGACTCAGTAAATGTCACACTTCCCTCCAAGTCAGTTCTGAAGTGGTGTCCAGAAATAACATTTCATGGGCATCTGGCTGTTCGAGATGGCCCTGCCTTGCCATGGAACTCCAAACTAGCTGGCACCTTCATAATTTTACACCTCTTTTTTGTCACAAATGTTTGCCTTTATCTTCCTGTCTTTGTTCTCCCCTATAAAGACAAAGATATGACAAGTCCTGTAGTTATCTCAAAGCAGGAGAGTTGTCCTTGGCCATGCTGTGAGCTGCCCTGGCTGGTGGGTGGGGTGACAATGCTCCTGGAGGCTGGCTGTGGCCGCTGTGCTGGAGGGGAGCTCGGAGGAGCTGCAGAGCGGTGGCACACAGCGAGCTGCAGCTCATGCCGGCAGTGAAATCACCCCGGAGCCCCTTGCCTGAGCATGAACTGTCACCTCCTGCTTTCACAATGATGAGGTTTCGTATCCTTTCTGAAGCTGCCTGGGCTGCAGGCCAGCCCGCCCAACTGCCTTTTCCCGGAGGAGGCTGGGCTGAGCTGGATGCCCCTGCCCCACCGCCTCCACCCCCACGTCCAGGCCTTCACTCAGATGTGCGTTGAGGAGCACCTTCCCACTCTCTCAGCACAGCCTGCAGGAGCACAGTGTGGGCTGGGGATGGAAATGGGGGTGAGATGGGATGGCCCAAAAAACCTTGTCCTGTCCTGCTGGATCCCAGTGTACACAGGCAGGGGCTGTAACTGCATCCATCCTCCTCTGCAGCATTGTTTTCCTAAACACGTCTCCTTCTCCTTCTCAGCCAGTGTCCTCTGTGCTTGTGCCTTGTGTCAGGTTGCCTGGATCCACCTAGGTTGCTCATCCAAGTCACTTAGCATCTGATGAGCAGTGACACTGGGGCTCTTCCATTTCTGTGCCCAGGGCAGGCAGATGAGCTGGAACTGCCTGCATTACAGGTTCAGTTCAGGCTGGGGATGCCCTTTTGACAAACACCCTTGTTGCTCCCACACAACTTTCCACCTTGTGGGGTGACCTTGCAATACATAGGCTGGGTTTCTGGTGGAAGAAACTAAACCGGAAAGTGTTCTCTGGGAGCTCCCTGTCTGCGTCCTAGCTGAGTTATAGAGCCAGACTGCAGCTAGTCTGATGCAACCCCTTCCAAAATGTGCACTACATGGTTGTAATATCCTTAATCCTGAGTGCTTTGCCCTACAGATATGCTATGCTCCCATTGGACTGCATGACTTGGTCTCACAGTCACAGCCCTTGGGACTGCTGCTGGGATAAGGGAGCAAACCTGAGCTGTCTTGGTAGTGGCCACAACCCAGCCCTCTGGGATGTTATGCTACCCTGAAACTGGTACCAAGAAACTTTGACACAGCAATGTGTGAACCATAACTGTTCAACGGTGTTGGCAGAAACCCACAGTGCCTTGAAAGACCGAGGGGCACTACAGAAGCATGTGGGTGGCAGCACCCCTCAGCCATGTCCCCATGCCCTACCTGTGCTCCCCAGACTGGATGTAGAGAGGGTAGACAAAAGGCACAGAGGCCACAGGACAGATTTTTGTTTCTGAACACTCAAATGTCACAGGTGGTGGGGTATTTGTCTGGAGGTCATTTTAGTCCCATAAGTACAGAAAATAGGGCCTGTTTGCTTCTCACTTGTACTGATGGGACTGTGTGTGTTCCCATTATGCATCGTGGTTCCTGGAACAGAAAGCAAGTTTTCAGAGCTTCTGTTGTTCTGCTTCAAAAATTCCTTTTTTTTTTCCTTAGATGAAGGAACGCTTTGGAGAATGATGTCACCTGCACCTCAAATACTCAGAAGTTTTTGATCATGAGTTTTGGATGGCTTCAGGGTCAGACTTGCTGATTTACAAAGTGCATACACACACTCTTCAAAACTTTTAAAATATGGAAGCAATTTGTGTATGGTTAGGAGAGGTGCTCGCAGGCTTGAAGCTTTGGGGTTTTTTGCTGTGTCTTTAAAATTTCTCAGTCTCAGGGGCTTTTTACGTTTTTTTTCAAGCAGACACAAATGCCTTAAGTGAAGCTTGGCCCTTTGAGTGAGCGACTAAGTGGCTCTGAGAAGTGATCAACCCTAAAAGCAGCTTCTTGTGAGGACCCTTCTCAGTTTTCCCTGACAAGGAGCCAGCACAGAGCACCTTGCCTGTCCTGTTTCTGAGAGCCCATCTGAGACCAGGGCCTTAGGATTTCCAGACTGTAAGAACAGGATCGCGTTCATGCCCTTTCCAAGCAGCGATGGCAGCCGTAGTCATGGGAAGACAACAGCTGAGCTGGCAGGCCCAGCAGCCTCCTGAGAGGCAGGCTGTGCCTCTCTGACCTTTACAGTGTGCTCAGCTCCCCTTCTGATGCAGCTGCCAGGGGTCAGAGCCAGAACATCCAGGCAGATTCCCCTGAAAAGGTCAAAGCACTGCAGCTCAGTGGTGCTGGCAGGGGAATGGCAGAAAGGGATTTCAGCCTCCTTTGTGGACAACAGCTGTGGGCTGGGAGCTCACCCTGAACAGTGGTGCTGGCTGTGGGGGGACCCCAGCTGCCACCTACCCCAATGTGGGCATTTTTGGGTCTGGAGGGGTGCCCCAGCAGTCCACACAGGTTGCTGGGTGCCTGTCAGCTGCAGTTTCCTCCTGGGGCAGGCAGTGCAGGAAATGATCCAGGGCCACTCAGCAAGGCAGCATTTTTTCATGGGGGAGCACAAATAGCACCTCAGAAGGCAGGCACGGAGTGGGAACGGGGCAGGGGATGCACTGGGGCCCAGGCTGGCATGATAGCAAGAGCCGATTGTGCTCAGCAGGACACCTGGGACATGCTGGGGAGTCACGTGGGGCCACTTGTCCTTGTGCTGGCTCAGAGTTGACATCAATCCCCCCCAAACCCCTGGGATATACGTGGACACGCCAGCCCTCACCGGGTGGCTGTGAACTATCCCCAGACATTTTTGCTGGACATGAACAAAGCTGTGGGCAATATGGCTGGGCCTGCTGCCCTCCTTGCAAGTACGATGCTACCTAGCAGGACTGTGCGTAGTTTCTCGAAGGGAAGGATTTGGCAAGACAGAAAAGGGGAAATGCAAATTTTTTCCTTTAGTTTTGTTTTTGTCTTTTTTTTTTTCCTAGGGAAGCCACAGCCTTACGAAGTCACCATTCATTTTAGCAGCCAGTGCAGCTGCACACAGCAGATTTGGTGACCGGACACTGCGGTCTGGTTGTGTGTGTAGTTGATGCAAAGCTTGGAAAATAATAAACACAAGCTTCCCCGAGCAGGGCACGTCCGTTATTGCGTGCATGCTGTAATTCAGGAACTAGCAGATGTCTGAGCTTCATGCCCAGCCTGACAGAGACACAAGAAGGGAACTGGTTCATGGTCTGTGCACAGCTGCCCTGGTCAGATGACTCTGTCAGCTGAACCTGCCTCCGAATCAGGCCTGATTTATCATAGCAGGGACTCTGACCTTTGTCTAGTCACAAAAATACCATCTTGGAAAGATTTCTGGAGGCTTTTAAAAGGAGAGTGGTGGTAATAATAATTCAGGGGCATCCCTGTAAAGGACTCTTTGCCTACCAACTGAGATGTGCAGCCCTCTTTGCATGCTTTTCACCAGGGCTAGTGAGAAGCAATCACATAAGATATTTTCCAGGGGCCTATCTCATGGGATGGTTAACATTTTTGCTTGCATTTGCCTGGGGGTGATGGGGCGTTGCTCTGCATGGTGGTCTTGTTTCCACCTTCGGGCAAGTGCACCTTCAGGTCCACCTTCAGCCTTGGCTGCAGCATGCGGGGCTCAGACCCATGATCAACCCATGGCTGTTTGGTGGCCAGGGTGACACAAGCTGACAGCTGCCATCGATCCTCTGCTACAAAACCAGTGTACATTGACAGCCTCAGTGCAAGCTGAGCAAGCTGGGCTATGTTTCTCTCCATCATGGCTGCATTGCTTGGAACTTAGAACCCGGACTCAAGCTCTGCTCTCACCTGGTGGGGTGCCCCAAGGCTATCTGAAGATAGCTGTGCAGATCACTGTGGCCTGGACTCGACTACATCTCCAAAAATAGCTGAAAAAGAGAACTGGAGAAGCCTGTGGATTTCCTTTCAACCTCATCTGCCATGGCCAGGCACATTGTGCTGCAGGCTGTTGTGGCCACAGCTGAGTTGTTGAAATGCTCAGTCAGAGAGCCTGAAGCTGTGTAGGTAGGGCTCTGGGGTGCCGTTCCTACTCTTTGGTGAGACCTTGGAAGTAAGCAAGCTACCATCTGGGCTGCATCTGTTGGGTGTGAAAATAGAAGTGTTTTCTTTTAAATGAAAAGTGCTGCTTAGCTGAGTTACATATTCATCAAAGTTCCTTTTCTTTCAAAGTCCAGAGGGTAATTGTCTTTGCCTACTGTGTAAAGCAATAGGGACTTTCCATTTGCAGGAGGAAGGGAGCAGAGGTTGGTGGCTAAAACTCAGGAGTGGCAACTTGGAGATATGAGCTCCATTAACCCACAGGCACTGCCACGCTGAGTTGTAATTATGGATAGCTATTAATTGCTTCAATTTTTTTTTTCTTCAAAATGCCCTAATGAAAGTTGCAAATAAATCCTGAAAGACACTGTTGTCAAAGGGACCTCAGCAGGCAACTCGCAGAAAAGGCAAACGGGCGATACTTCCTTGTAAAAATCTCTGACTTGTTCTCCAAAGGCAGGCACACAAAGAAGTGGGGTGTTTGCAGCAAAGCCCAGTCTATAGCTGTGGCCCTAAGGGAATTGTAGCTACTCCTGCCAAAAATGACTTGGTTCGAGACCATTTCCTCAACCTTCACACCATGTAAACTTTCATACCTTAACAACAGGCAGCAAAAATGCTCTTCAGAATAGCAGGCAGAATGCCATCAATTTGCGTGAGTGACCATCACGAAATCAGGAAATCAGGGTATGGAAGGACCAGAAGAATGTGCCAGTTGGTGATCACATAACTTGTTTGCAGTGATTCATGGTCTTCCACTTTCATACATCTCCTTCAGCCTCCTGCACAAGGATGCCCTGTCTGTGTCTGCAGTGTTCTGTGGAACGACCGTGTCTTTTGGCTTTCGTGGACAGTACTCTTCTCCCGCTCTCGCTCTGGTGATCCTGCAACTTGACAATGACTGCAGGATAATTTCATTAATACATTGGATTTTTAATGCTTCAGTGATATTTGCTTAAGTCCTGTGGCTACACTTAGGAAAAAATTGCTCCTTTCACCAGGAGGAGCTGAATGGAATGGGTGTTTGGGAACAAAAGTTTGGGAACAGGGGAAAAGTCAAATGAGTGCAAACACTGATCAAAGCTGTTCTCTTGCTCAAAAAGAATACTAAGAAAACTTGCTCAGTGGGTCATGATGAGCTCATTCAGTCCAGTCAATTACTGGAAAAATCTTCCACTTTGAGCAGTATGCATGTGTCTGTGTTGAGTCAGAACCTGGCACAGCAGCTTCAGTACACATTTTTGTTATAAAAAAGTCCCCTTTGTCTTTTGCAACCCTAAAAAATCCTGGCCTGGACACTTCTGTGTTTCACGTTTTTGACACAGTAAATGTGGGCACTGTAGTGTTATGTTTCACCTGGAAGGTGATGTCTACAAGCCTAGGGTCCAGTTTTCCTACCTGCAGCATCTCAGTATTGTACATCTTTTTATTTGCTGTCCAACCACCCTTTATTCCATATGCAGATAGCAGTGCATGAAAAGGCTGCAAGTGCACGATGGTACACAGAAATCACGTTTGCTGAAAGCATAGTGGAATTTTTCTGCTGAACTTATTGGCATATTTTCAATGCAAAGCTGGCAACTATTGTATAATGCCTCTAGCCTTCATTACAGGGACGTCAGAGAAAATGATGTGTTCAGTGACACTGAGAAAACACCGTTGCAAACACCACAGAGCTCTGCTGGGATGGGGACAGCAGTTGTGGGGAGGGGTCACAGTCAAATGTGCTATTTCAAGCAAAATCTGAGATGAGGATGTGTTCTTAGCCACAGGAAGAGCGTTGTCTTAGTCAGAACAGTTAATCATGCAACACAAAGAGAAATACATACTGCAAGTCCTCATGATTTCTGTTTCCAACAGCTTTTTTTCTCCTCTGAAATGACTTGCATATATTTTGGTGCTGCTCATTTGCAACATAGTAGCATCTGCGCTCTGGCTTTGTTGATGGAAAGCTGGAGGTTCTCCGGGTGTATGAGCCATGCTTCTGTCACAGCGTTAGCCTCCATGTGTCTCTTTTCAGGAGGCAGGCAGACAGAGGGAAAAAGAAGGGAAAAAAAAGGTCCTGCTGACGTCAGTGAGGACCACACTGGGCTGGATAATATTACTGTGTACCACAACCGCCCACTCCCTTTAATTTACTAGAAACTAAGCAAGCTGTTTTGAAACCCATCCCTTCCAGCATTTTTGCACTGCTCTCCCTCGACCAAAGGCTATTAATTGTCAGGAGGTTGAAAGCTACCTGATTCCTTGTTCAAAGCACTGAGACAGAGGGGATTTCCATGAGTAATAATTTCAGTCTGTGCCTGTGCAGTGCACCGTAGGCTAGAGTAAATTGATCCAGCTGCTTGCAAGACTAGATGGAAAAGTGCCCGGGGGGGGGCTGGGAGCACATCACCAGATGGAGCTGGATGCTGTTGTCATCACATGGGTGTCCCCAGCTGCTGGGCATGCTCGGGCTTGACTTCCACCATGAGCGGGGCGGCTCAGCCTTCCTGTCTGCGCTGACTTGCAGTGTGAGGCAAATTCGCCAGCACATGTTGCAACATCTTCTCTTGTAATAAAAAGGATAATTTTAGATTAGCCAGAACTGCCTCTTTTCCCCCCCTCTCTCCTTCCTTCCCTGCTCAATGTCCTCACCACACTGACCCCAGTATTTTGTGTGTGTATTTTGCTCAGCAGCAATCTTCTCTGTGACAGAGACCATAAAAGCTTCCAAGAGGCCTACTACTTCTACAAATAATAAAAACTGGCAGGATTAACCTGTAACCTGAGGCAACAAAAATACAGATTCCACTAGCCAGATGGCAGAGTTCAAAGATCCACTCACTTCCTGGTGGAGGTTGCACAAATTACTTTTTATCCTTGTTAAAAAGAAATAAAAAGTGAAAACATAGCAATAAAAATGTGTGCTGCTCGCTCCTCTGGTTTTAATCACATTTGTTTTATACCTTTATGTGTTGTTATTAGGCATGTTAGGAAATACATTCTTGCTCCCTTCTGGAGCTGTTTAAATCCTGCTTGGTTGTTTTTTTTTGTTTTGTTTTGTTGGTTTGGGTTTTTTTTGTTTGTTTGTTTGTTTTTTTTTATTTGTTGGGGGTTTTTTGTTGTTCTTTCTTTCTTTTTTTTTTTGTTGCTGTTATTTTCCCAAGGTGTTTGTATGCTCAATTCAATTTAGTCTATTGGAAGAAGAAAACTACATAGGAGGAACTAATTAACTTAGCAGGAATGCAATTCACTTACTTTTTTAAATGAGCAATTTAATAATTTAATTAGAGTGGCAGGGAAAAGCGAAGATAGCACCCTGGATTTGGTGGCTGCATCCTTGCTGGAAAGTGCAGGTCTGGGAGTGTGACAGTGGCTGCCTGGTGCAATCTGGGCAAGAGCCAAGTGTGCTTAGAGAGCCTGGGGGCTGCCTGAGCCTGAGCACTCTGGTCAGTACACGGAGGGAGAGACCTCTCTTGCAAACGAGGTGCAAAGCCATTGAGGAGGTTGTCAGAGCAAGGGCTGCACCCCTGTGATGGGACAGGAAGTCCGGGGAAGGGCATTCCCCAAGTGCTAGCACTGCATGCTGAGGGTAGGAAGTGGGGAGCAGAGGCTTTCCCTCCCCAGTGCAGAGCAGCTTACTTGGCAGAAGAAAATCATTTTACAGAAGGGGACATGAGAGCAGTAAAGTGGGGTGTGGTTTATTCAGGGAGTTAGTGTAGTGATGCCCCAGGCTCCCGGGACAGGGCTGGCCAGCCAGCACTTCTCACAAACAAGAAACCCACTCTGTCTGCATTCCCATGAGTCCCTGCTGACAAAACCAACACATGCAGGCAGTGTTGCAGCAAGGGGACCTTACCACACCCCTGCCGAATTGGTGGTAGTGAATTTACTGGAGAGAGAGGATCAGGACAGGTTAATCTGAGAGCAGCTCTTGGTTCTTCTTTCCCCCAAGACGGGTCATACAACTTTCTTCACCAGCCAAATGCTAGCTGTGAGAAGAAAGGATGTCAAGTGTGAGGTCGAGATAAGCGCCTTTGTGCCTGGCTGTGGTGTGTCACGAAGTGTACACAGAGGTAAATGGTTCAGCCAGCAGATTGCAGAAACGGGAGTGGAAGATTTCATGGATTGTTTTTGTCATGGTTTGTCCTCCCTTGCTGGCTGGGCCATTAATGAACACAGGGTTTGAGATACTGGCAGGTTTTGGAGCAGACTGCAGGTACCCTTCAGGAGAGCAGCACTGGGAGTTCCAGGCAGGGAGTTTATGATTAATTTTGCAGGCATTCATTGTGCAATGGGAGATGGCCACCAGCCAGCTCAGAAGTTAAGCCAAAAGATGACTGTCAAATGAAACTGTTACATTTGGCAGATCTTTCCAAAGCTGCTGTGCAAAACAGGCGTAGTGAAGCTGATTTCTGGATTTTCCAGACCCTCTGGACAGCATATTCTTGCATGGCAGTCCTCTTCGTTTTCCCGTTTTTGACAGAAGAATTGAATTTGACTCGCAGGCTGTGTGGATTTTAGATCAGGATTTGTTGTGCAGTCAGTCTTCTCCATGCCTTAACGTTTACCTGCAAACGTCTCCTTCTGGTAATTCCTCCTTTAATGAACTTACAAGGAACCAGCTCTACTTGGCTTTCTGAAAACAAAACCATGTTTTCTTTGAAAAGCCTTTTCAGCCCAGATGAAGGGGGGGGGAGGAGATGAAAAAGCTGGTGGTGCGAAACGAGCTCTGCCCGTGCAAGCAGATTGCGATAGAAATTTCCCCCTTGTGTGGCTTACCCTGAGCTAAGGTCAGTCAGTTAACTCTGTTTGGACACCGTCTGGCAGGAGTACTTCAACGATAAAGCTTAATGTGTAACCCAGGGCTTTTTTTTCTTCTGTGTCAGCAGTTGGCAGGAAGATACTGTAAATAAGGCTCCCTATGAGTAAATAGATATGTGTGGAGAGGGGAGGGGAGCACCGCAGTAAGGAGTTTTGAAATTCATGCCAGCGTTGCTCCAAGTGATAAGGTTATTTGAGTAACCTGCAAACCATACGGATGCACAGGTTTCAAAAACAGGAAAGCGTCTTGTTTAAAAAACTTCTGAGGCAACCCGAAGGCTTAGAAAAGAAACTGGCTGTGCGGTTAAGTGCCTTGTTGGTACTTCCTTGTTGGTATCGGGATTGAGGTGCTGCAAGGCCTCTCGAGGGCAGCTGCGGCAGCCATGCTCACCGAGGGGCTTTTTGGAGGGATGAGAAATCTCAAAGTTTCCCTATTCATTTCCTCTTCAGGCAAGTTGGGAGGGTTTTTTTTCTCACTCTCCTTTTCAGTAATGTAATAAGAAATAAGTAAATAATTCAAGTGAGCTGACATCCTCAGAGGATGCACTGTGTCTGAGTTCACCGTGTCCCCTCTCCTGGTGGATGTGGCCCTGCTGTGGACTGTGCCAGACTGGCTGGTGCTGTGCCAGACTCCTGGCTCCTGACACTGCCAGCCCAGCACCTGGACAGGGGGGTCTTTGGAAGGGCAGGGCACAACACCTTTCTGAGGGGTTTAAACGTGGATGTGCAGAATTTGCTGATGCTTTTGGAAAGTCTGATGGCTAAGGTTCTCCATAAATAAACCAAAGCCATGTACTTTCTGTTTGACCTTTGCTTTTGGATTAAGAAAATCAGCTCACAAGATCTGAAGTTTAGTTTCTGCAGGAGAGAGAAATGCATTTGCCTGGGCACACGTGGCTGTGGGTGCGCACGTGCCTTGCTGAGCACCGTGTGACCCTTGCTTGCCCTGGCACCTTGCTCCTCGGGGGTTTACAGAGATGGTACCTAGAAAACACAAGCCTTCCTCACCTGAAATGACATAGCTGACACAGTTCCAGCATACTTTGTTATTATTTATTGAACAGGACTCAAAGCACAAAGTTGGGACACAGGCTTTTTCTTTTCCAGCATGTGTGGTTTCCAGTGGAGGTCATGCTCCTTTCTGTTGGATTTGGGTACATCCATTCTTCGAGCCTTCAGGGTCAGACAGGGACCTGTCTGGGTCTCTTCCCAAAGGGATGGCTCTTCTTCTGCTGGAAGCAGAGGGGATAGTTCACTCCCAACCCAGCTTCTCCTCCCTACCTGCCTTATCTTCCAGGATGTCCACCTCAGCTGTTTCCCTCAGTGGTGGCAGCTGCAGTATCAGCCACAGCAGTTACAGCAGAGATGGCTTTGACCCTTCAGGTATGGTATCTTGATTGCTCCTCAACTGAAATGTCAATGGCTTCTCAGCCACTTAGAGCAAAGAAAATGTTTGAAAAACTCAGGGAAATTAATTTAACTAGACTTGGAGAAAGCATCTTTGGCTAGAAATTCAGGCTCCAGCCAACACAGCGGACTTCTGCCAATTCAACTTTTGCCTTAGTCCTAGAAGCAAGCAATGAAAAGGGAGGAAAAAAAAAAAGAAAGAAAAAAGTCCCCTTCATTGCCCCTTAGATTTAATTGTGTTTTTTTGTAAGCCTCATAAATCCTGCCCAAATCACGTCATCAAGCCACAGGGAAACTGAAACCTTGCCCAAGGCAGGAGCCAGCAGGGCTGTTCAAGCCAGAAGGGTTACATTCAGGGACAAGTTCAATGCACTGCAGTCTTGTTTTGAATGGGAATGTGCTTGTCTGTGTGTGTCTCTGTGTGTGTGTGTGTGTGTGTGTGTGTGTGTGTGTGTGTGAGAAAGGCACCTGGGTACAGGAGATGGTCCTGCCTTTTTCCTCTTTGGATGTTAGAAAAGATACAAAAGGAAGGGTGGCATGAGTGGAGGCAAAGCAGACATCCTTGAGGCCACCCCCTAGCCTTTCAAGTGTTTTTCCTCTTGTGCTGCAGTGAGGGGGAGCAGGAAGGGAGGGACAGAGACTCACACCAAACGTGCCAGTCCAAGCACTTTATTTTTTCCTTTCAGCATCAGACAGACAGAGGGAGGAGGATTAAAAACCCCAGATGTCTGAGCTGAACTACTGGGGGTTTTCTTACCCTTCTCTCTTGTGGCCCTCTCATACAATTCTTTAGCATGTAACTCCCATCCAGGAAGAGAAAAGCAAGTTTGGAAGCTGAACCTCCATGGTGCCTTTGGTGCATTCCCTCAGTCCCATGTGTGGGGTGGATGATGCCCAGCTGAGAAATCAGCAGCACCTCCCTGGGGGAAAAGCAGGACCTCCCCATGGGGCCAGCCAAAACATCACTGTTGGTATTTCATCTTGGAGGATGTCCACAATAGATCCTGCAAGGTTTCACCAAGTGCATTGGTTGGATTTTCACTGGAGCAGGGCTTGGTCCAAAGCAGTGGCTAGCACTGCACAGGGGCACAGTTGCTTGCCTGTGACACAGAGGTGCCACAGGCTTTGCACCTTCTTTGCCTCAGTGGCAGGCAGACTCCATCTCTCCGAAAGGGATACAGCCGGCAGCAGCAGGCTCTGATGTGGGCTGAGCTATCGCCAGCAGTGTTTAGTCACCCCTCTACAGAACTGCAGCAGAAGCTGAAAATGTTTGCTTGTTTTTATTTGGCTTTTTTCCCCATCTCCTGCAGGAAAATACATTTAAAAGCACAAGAGCATAAGGCTTCCTCCTGCCAAGCACCAAGCCGAGACCCCTCCGGTCCACAAAGTCCCAGCAACCTGACCTTTGCCTTCGGTCGGGCTGTTTTCAGACTCATCATTATTTTGGCTGCATTTGTGCTGTGGAGGAATGCAGGTGTTTCCTCTGTTCCCACCAGAATGCCCATGCTCTGGTTTCTGAAGGGTTGGGGAGGTTGCTCGTGCGTGTCCTGTCATGTTCCAGAAGGCATTTGAGGAAAATGTGGATGCAGTTCAGGCATATGACCAGGGAAACAACACATTTGCATGCACTTGCATGTAAGTGTAATTTAGGCAGGCAATGTGCTTGAAAAACTGGCCCATGTTTTTCCATTTGTGGGTTGTTTTTTTTTTAAGTTAAGGAAAGGCAAACAACTTGTTCCTCCGTTTGATCTGTAATAACCCGAGCTGGTTCCCTTGGAAAGCTTATTTAGTCTCCTTGGCTGCTGAAGTGGATGCCGAATTTTGAGCATCCTGAGCAGAGACGGTGTACTTATGAGGTTCTTTGTTGCTGAAGCTTTTGTTGGATGATTATGAGACTCATTTATATAGCTGTTTATGTATTAAAATTGTTGGGTTGCCTGGAGCTACGGATAAGCGCTCCTTGTTTGACATATCTCTAAATAAATATAGAGGCACATTATTAATGGATACAGCTTTAAAAGCAAACACCCAGAGATGCACTTACAATAAGGGGAGGAAAAACCAAGGTTACATCATGTTGCTAGAAGCCAATTGCTTTGTTTTCTAAAATGTTTCTCTGTAGGACACAGATGATTTTTTGACTCATTCAGTGTTTGAGCATCCAAAAAGTCTCACAGTTGTTCCAAAATTCTTTCAGCAGCATCCCACATGGCATTGATAGATGGTTACAGTGTTTTACTGTCCAGTATATCCTTTTTCCCCAGTGGACTCATGCTTTTGTATTTCTGGAGAACTGTGTCCCTGCTGAGGGAGGAATCAGCATTTTAGGGCTTTTCAAATGACATAATTTTGCAGTCTGAAGAAGTCTGGGGCTTTTACATGCGTGTGAGTGCAAGTGTACTGATGGGTGAACACCCTGGGTCACCAGGAGAAAGTGGCAGCCTACTTTCATGACAGCTCCTGCTGTCATGCTGGTGATCCCGTAGGTGCTGAGCTATAGCTGGCACAAGGAAACATCTCCTAAGTGCAGAGCTGGTTCCCTGGCAGGCGGTTATGAACTCACTTGTGCACTCTGCCACCCCTGCTTCACCCCTTCTCTGGAGAGCAATGTTCCCGTCACTGTGTTGCTTTCTCCTCCTCCTCCCCAGCTCTCTCAGGCTTAGAGCCAGAAGCTCCCACCTGGCTCTTGCTGATGGCCCTGCTGTTTGCTCCTCAGCCCTACCAGGAACTCGTAGTTGTTTGTTTTGGATCTGAAGAGCACGGATTTGAGCAGGGCTGTGACTGAGGACAGGTTGTCCTGCCTCTGAACAGGGAGCTGAACCCGTGGTTCAGAAGTGCAGGTCAGGTTGAGAGCTGGCATCCCTCTGTTCTCACTGCAGAAAGATCGATACTTTTGCTGCCATTTGTGCTCTGGGCCAACCACCTGCACTTTTGGATAGAGGATTCACCCCCAGCCACCTGTTCCAGGGGCCAACCAGCTCTCTGCTCAGACCTCCGTGCTCAGCAAAACCCATGTGATGACATTTGGGACATTGGACTGAGAAGTCCCTGCTCATCTTCCTTGGGGAGCTGCAATGCTCCCAGGGCTGCAGGTGTATCCTGCTTTGGCAAGCTGCATGGCTGTATCCCTGCACACACCTCAGTGGTGCTGTTCTGCCAGCAAAAGCCTGCAGCACAGCAGAGTGTAGGCTCTAGTTTCTGTGGGCACAGGCCAGATTTCCATGACATGCCTGCTGTGCCCTGGGGGCAGGCTGGGATCCTGAACCCTCCCATGGAACATGAAGCCAGAGCACAGCTGGGTGCAGCAGTGCTAATGCTGGCCCAAGGGGGCCATATAACTTGATGAGCCCCTTCCTGCTCTTCACTAGCTTTGGGGTCAATTGTTTCTGCTCACCCAATAAAAAAGTAAATACACTGTGCTTGGAAAACCACTGAAGGAGCAGCTTGGCCGTGTGAAGCAGCAAGACTCCTCGGTGTGGACATGCAGGAGGCATGCTAGCTATTTAAGCCCTCAGAGGGAATGGTGAGGCTCCTGGCAGCTACTCTGGCTCCTTCCTGGGACACACAGTCCCCCAGCCTGAGGGCTGGTGGCTCTCTGGAGGGTGAAAGCAGGGCAGACCTTATTATTGCCTGCCTAGCTGGCCCCTTCAAGTGGCTCACCTCTTTCCTATGTGGTTTCTTGTACTGCAGTCTCATCTGTAGGTGGTTGAATTGTTCTTTTCCTCACCTGGCACTACTCCTGTGGGCTAGGAGGGAGTTGGCAGGTGTGCTTCTGTTTGTTTGCTCTAGGGAAGCAGTGTGCATTCACCTTCCATGGGAAGGGTGCAGGATCAGCAGCCAGTGTGCCTCGTTTGGAGCCAGGTGTTTGGAAGGGCTCCTGAGACTGCTGCTGGCTTCTGGAAGCATGTCCCTTGGCATTGCTGCCACAAGCAGGGGTGGTGTCCCAGCCCGACCCTTTGCTCCATGAATAGCTTCCCTGAGAGGCTCAGCCTTGGGGCTGGGTGGCTGCAGGAGAGCCACAGACCCAGACAGGCACAAGCACCCCTCTGCAAGCAGCCCTGGCTGTGATGTGTCTGCTGTGCCGCATCAAAGTCACAGTCCCGGCTCCCACCACCCTCAAAGCACTGATGTGGTGTCCAAGCAGTGGCTTCTCCCTGTGGGACCAAGGGTCCCATGGGCTGGGGACCATGCACATGGAATGCAGGACTCAGGAGAAGGGAAAGTAGTGAAAGAACACAGAAGGCTTATAAAAGAGTGAAAGAACACAGAAGGCTTATAAAAAAGTGCAGTCCAGTTACAGTGCCACCATTGTCCCAAACTTCTACCCCCTTGCACTTGCCTGTGTCGTTGGAATATGGTGAGATGGCAAAGGGGGACTGGCCTGAGAACTCATGGGCTGGATGGGGAGATGTTTGTGTACCCAGCTGCTCAGCTACTGCTCAGATTCCGAGAAGCTGTGAGCCTGGCAGGAGGGCATGACACCTCCGGCAGCATTCTCTGCCAGAACAAGGGCACCCATGGCACTTCTAACCCATGTCCTGGCCGGGCTCCAAGGACTTTTGCAATCCCCCACCTCTCCCACCAGCTAGAATTTGGTTCTCCTTAATTACTCCTGCCCTCTTCTGTGAACAGCCCTCTGTTAACCCGTGGGACAGCTCTCCCAAGGAATGTGAACAGAGCCAGCTTTCATACGTGTGCTGTTAAACATTAGCTGCATCCCTCTCAGCAGGCAGCCACTTTCCACCTTCTGTGCTCTGCTCTTTGCCACGCATGCCGGCGTGCCTGCGGTACGAGGCACTCGCTCCTCATCTTCCTCAAATGGGCAAGCAAAATTGCGTGCTATCAAGGTGAATGTATTGAATTTCTGGTTAACTTACAGGCTTTCACTACACAGCAGAGCTTTGGGGTGTGATGAAGGAGACAGAAGTGTTGAAAAATATGGAGAGGGAATAAAAGGGCAGGTGGGGGTGATCAAATTCCAGCCAAAAAAATCTCCAAAGCAGCAAACCAGAGATGGATAAAGAATTGCCAGTGAGTCAGGGGGAAGGAATGGCAGCATTGTCTCATGTTCAAGCAGAGAATCTGTAATGGAAGAAGATGAAGTGCCAGGGAACTAATATCCCTCTGCAGCAATTGTTTGATCCCTCCCCTCCCCTCCAAAAAAGCAAGTTGCTGCTGGCTAGCTAACAAGTTAAAAAATCCAGTCCAAAACCTAATCTAGTCTCTTGTGCCAATAAGCGCATCTGTCAGTGTGTCAGTGTTGATCCTCCTTCAGTACATGCCACATGCTCATGTCTTTACACAGGATGGGCTGGAAGGACCATTAACTAGATTAGAAATTCTAAGGCACAATTAAAAACCATGCTGCTGCTTTGCTTTAATCTTCTCTCTTCTAGCTTCCAGGCTTGTTTTTTCCCTGGGCTGACACAGTCCTAAGTTGTTTGGTGGTGGTAGGGTAGCATTACACAACCCGGGCTGGTTTCTAAAATGTGTAACATTGTGCATTACCTTGGCAGCAGCACGAGGCTCTCCAAAAAAAAGAGTAACCCGACCAACTGGCAAAACAATAGCTGCATTTACTGCCTGAGGAGGGGAAGATTTGGGCATTGAAGCTGTGCAACGAAGGACCAAAATGTGCAGCTTGCTCTCCGGAGTTGCCCAAGAAAAAAACTGTACAAGGAAAGGAAATGTCTGGTATATTTGTTCAAAATGCAGCTGTACGTCTGCAGACCTGTGGCAGCTGGAGATGCATGGGAAAGAGGGAGACTGGAAGGTTACTGGCTCTCATTGGTGCTCAGTGAGGCAGAACTTATGCCACTGAAGCCTGGAAGAGGGGTCCTGTGCCAGCTGCATGTCCCCCATTCCCACGCAGACCATTTCTCCAGGGACAGCTGTGATGCTGCAGATAACGCCATGGTGCGCGCTCCTGCAAGACGGGTCCTGCTTTTATTCCTTCTGCTCTCCCAGCGCAGCCTGGCAGACACGAGGACTTTCCTTATCCTTCCTGGAGCAAGGGATGCTCGGGCAGTCCCCGCCCCGCGGCTGGGAGGCAGAGAGCGGCTCCCGACGCCCGGCTGGTGCCTGTGCCCCAAGGGCAAGGAGAGTCCGGGAGAAGCAGCACCATTTGGAGCATTCCTGACCTCCTAGGCAACATCTGATAACACAGGGTGGATTGCAGCCTCTTTTCCGAGACAGGGAATTGCTCCTTAATTGCTACTGCATTGTACAAATGCAGCGGGAATTTTACAGAGGACATAACATATTCTAAAATTACTTTTAAAAATTATTCCTTGGCTGTTTTCCTCACGCAGAGCCACATTTATTGCTATTATTAATAGCCTCATTGGTCCTTGTTCTGGTTCTGATTCTTTCTAGTTATTGTCATTATACAATTTTTAAGGTAGAGGTTGAATCCTGGCCTACCTGCATTAAAAATGGTAGAGTTCAGATATCCGATTTTTCACAGGTTTGGTCATCAGGATATTTTTGCATTCTGTCCTGTGCTTATTGTGATGAAAAGCTCTCATCACCACTGCCTAATGAATATATCAGGAATATACTTCCCCTCCACAGAAAATTAGAGACATTATAATTGTCCCACTGGGATTTTAGAAATGAATGCTATAGTGCCCTAGTATTTCTGTAGGACCCTATTTGCTTATCCTTTTTAAATGCTGCAAGATTTTTCCATATGGTAATGTTTAGGGTGCATTATGGAGGCCTTTCATCTTCTTCTGAAGCACAGGATGAAATATGGGTCATGGCTAGAATGAAGCAGTAAGGCTTTGTGATCTGGTAGTCTGCTGCATCTGATACAGCAAACCCCGTGCTGCCAGGAAAGCCATCGTCCTTTTGGGAACTTAATGGCTTGGCAGGGTTGCTTTAAAATTGCAGCTACACCTATTTGGTACTTTTTTGGATGAAAGAACAAGATCTTTCACTCTCCTTACTGTGGAGTGCCAGCCAGGTTTAAAATTAATATCAACCAATGCTGAAGAGGGAAGGAAATGAAAGAAGCATTTCTTCCCCAGAAACAGCCCTGCTTTCCTGCCTTTTCCATAGGTGCACAGACGTCTGTCAGTCTTGGCACCAGAAAACATTAAAAATAAAAAGTTTTTTTAAATACTGGGAATTCTTTCGTGTCTTTAAGTGTCGCCCAACAGGAATGCAGAGGCTGTAAAACGGACAAAAGAGAATTGAGCCAGTCAGTGTTTCTGCGGAGAGCTTATTCCTGCCTAACAAAACATTTGAAATATCCCGTGTGTTTTTGGAGAAGGCTAGAACAAGGTGAAAGGCTTTGCTTCTTGTGCCCTGGAGCATGGAAATTGAGAAGAAGCCCAGAGCTAAGGAACAGAGGTTGAGTTTCCTGCTGTCCCAAATTCACTCCAGCTCTGTAACAGATTCCAGGAGTCTGGGGTAGCTGATGCGAGATGCCTGTGGTCTTTTTTTGCTAGAAATACCGAGTACCTATCCTGGACACTGATTTGGAGCACAGTAAACTGTGGTAAATCACACTCTTGGCACTCAGAATACAGATGTTTGAAATGAACAGAGGCTCTCTCAAGAGATATTTTTCCTAGCCATAAAAAGGGGGAATAGCTACATTGCAAGAGAGGAGGTTAAATCACAGTTTTTTGTAAACTGCTGTGAAGCTTTGGAGAGGAAGCCATTATAGGAGTACAAATTGCTCTTTATTTTTTATTTTATCTATTGCCTCATTCTCAAATAATGAAATTCTGAACGTACCTCTTTGCTAGCTGCTGAAAAATAAGAGAATGTGGGAGGATTCTTAATGACACTAATAAACCCAGCTGAACACTTTGCCAGCAATTTTTTTTTATTGCAAAAATACCATTTTATTAATACAAATGGTCTTTGTAGGATTGTATTTGTTGTGATACAGTTTTGTTTAGAAAAATATACAGGCCAAATTATTTTGTTCAAAATGTTCCCTTTTTCTCTGGCTAGAATGGAGCAGTTAATTTCAGAATTTCATTTTATAATGGCTTTTCTTTTTNTTAATGACACTAATAAACCCAGCTGAACACTTTGCCAGCAATTTTTTTTTATTGCAAAAATACCATTTTATTAATACAAATGGTCTTTGTAGGATTGTATTTGTTGTGATACAGTTTTGTTTAGAAAAATATACAGGCCAAATTATTTTGTTCAAAATGTTCCCTTTTTCTCTGGCTAGAATGGAGCAGTTAATTTCAGAATTTCATTTTATAATGGCTTTTCTTTTTTTTTTTTTNTCTGCAGCCTTTCTGCCCTGCTTAGGGAAGAGATGGAAAGCTTGCTGGAGTGTCCAGAACACTCCAGTTTTGCTTCTTCCATTCAATCCTTCTTGTTATTAACACCTTCCTTATCTAGAAGGTAGCATAATTTCAACTGCAGGGTATTTTCTGGCTGCAGCACATAGATTTTTCCCTTTTCTTGCTTGTGTGGAGATTGTGGCCATGTGTGACAGGGGATCATTCAGNATGTGGATGGACTTTGTGGAGGGATAAAATCTGGTTCAGTGGCAAGATGGAGCAAGATTAGAAAGAAAGTTCAGGCCTGACCTGTGTGCCTGAAGATGACAAGACCTGGAGGGAAAGGTGACTTCATCTGAGGATGCTTTTTCCTTGTGCTATGTCTTTTAAGAATAGCAGTGGCACATTTCTATTTGTACCTGCTCCTGTCTCCATGCTGGTCAGTATCTCCTTGAACACCTAACTTGCACAGCAGAAAGGATGAAATATCTGTTGATATGGCATTCCTCTCATTCAGAAGGAATTTCAGGAGTGCCTGTGAAAAGTGTTGGGAAGGCAACTGTGCAAAATGGAAACTTTTATTCTTTATACTCAGTATAACACACATGGTTGGAGGAAGGTTTGCCCTCAGACCATGGGGAACTGAGAAGGATGCTCAGTACTGGAGTTTCTACTGAATGGGTCAATAAGCCCACTGATGTGCTGGTGCCTTTCATGGCATGCCTAGAAACTGCTGCTGAATGCAATGCAGCACTGACACCTCAGTGAATCGATTTCTCTGAATGCCATGCCAAGCAGATGAGAAGCCTTTGTCAGCCACTCTGGGTCAAGTCCGTCATCCGATCCCTGACCTATAGCTGGTGGGAGGGGAGTACAAAGGATGAAGTCATCAGAAAAGTGCAAAGGTCTTGTGCCCTTGGAGGGGGGAGTTAGACGTGCAAGAGGAACAACATATTCAAAATAAATGAATAAATCAAAGATGCCAGCCCTAGGCAGATGTGTTTCTGTGCTGATTCTGGTGCCTGTGAAGAAGCACAGCAAAGCAAGGGCTGCCTTGGTGTCTGAGAGGGGCTTTCACACCATAGGTTTGAAATGTACTGTCACCACTGGAGCATCAGAGGATATTTAACATGCAGTGCTGCATGCCTTTGCTCCCCTGACCACAGGACTAAAGCCTGCAGAATGAGAAGGATTTTTCCAAGTGGTGTGGCAGGCTAGCAGAAAAAAAGGAATGGGGGTGTGGTGCTACAGCTATTCCTTGTTTGTAAATGTCTCTTTTTACTCTGGTAAGATTCCATTTTCCCCAGGCTTTCCTCTGATTTCTTTATCTCAGCAGAAGTGGGTCAAACCCATTGGTATCTTCAAGAGGGAGGTCTCAACTACTGCATCTAGATAAGATACCTTCAGTCATATTTCACAGCCTCCCCACTCTAGTAAGGAGCATGACTGCTTCTACAAGCATGAGAAGGTCCTAGATCATAATGCTGGCATCTCTGGGCAGCTTGGTGGCTTTTCAGCTTTTCCCTCTCTGTATGTCCACGTCAATCCCAGGATTTGTGAGATGTTGGAGAGGCTGGATGTTCTTGTCTCTGTGGTTTGGGCAAGAGAATGAATAGGACTCGTCTGGCTCCAAAACTCAGGGTATTAGTTACATGTTGGTAGGCTCTCCAGCAGGGCATGCTGACCACTGCATGTACCAAAACAACCTGGGTTGCTTTTTCTGGCATGACATTTCAGCTCCATGCCTTAACATGTTTGCATGGAAAGTGAGACAGGGGCAGCATTTTCAAAGGTGAGGACGCAGAGGTATGCAGGGACCATTAGCAGAAGGGTTCGCTTGAAGAGCTGGAAAATTAAATAAGGAGAGTCTAAGAAGGGTGATTTAGGAGTGCAGGGGCAGCAAGATGCCAAAGCTATGGACAGATAAATGGAGTATCAATTTAGAGTAAATTGCAGTGTAACAGCTCTGTGCACACAAGTATTATGGGATTTTAGAAGCCAGGCAAGTTTAACCCTTATATCCCAGGTCTGGATATGTCACTGCCGTGGCTGGACTGGCTAGTTCTTACAGATTACAGGGTATTTCTGGCTTTTTAAAGATGGGACAGTTTTAGATCTTGCCACAGCTTGATCCATTTATGGGTCCTGGATCCTTGCGTGGGAACCGAAGAAATAGTGAGGACTTGAGAAGAGCCTGGAGAATGAGCCCAGAGCAGGAGGTGGGAGGCATCTGTGGGCCTCTGTGGAGGTGGTGCAGAGCAGTTCAGGGAAGTGGGAGAAAAGGCAAAAGGCTGGGGTAAGATGACACTGTCAAACTGATGAGACCACCTCCAGGCCAGGGGAAGAAAAGCCATGACTGAGCCCAGCACCCTCCCTGTCCCAGTTCCAGCCCAAGCTTCTTTCTGGAGGTAGCTTTGGCCAGTGTCACACCAGCAGAGCTGGGTGTGCCCATGGCCTGGCTGACCAGCCCTCCCACTCACCTTACAGGAGTTTGTCTGGCCTGTGCCAGCTCTCTGTGGGTCACTCTCCTTGTACACTGGGGCCACAGCCTGCTCTGCCCGTGGGGATGCTTGCCAGATTTCACAGAATCATGGAATCGTTTGGGCTGGAAAGGATGTTCAAAGGTCATGTAGTTCAACCCTCTGCAACGAGCAGGGATATCTTCAACTTGAATCTTCCAGCCCAGAGTCCTGTCCAACCTGACCTTGAATGTTTCCAGAGATGGGGCATCCACAACTACTCTGGGCAACATATTGCAGTGTTTCACCACCCTCACTGTAAAAAAAAAAAAAAAAAGTTGGTCTGGGACTAACTCCCCCACGGACTCCAGCAGCCTGGAGGTTCACTCAAGCTCTGTGGCCCCACTTTCCTCTGGGGAAGATTGCTGGAGGCGTTGGCTGGAGAGCCAGCTTCTCAACTTAATTTGAAGTTTCGGTTGTTATCCCTGCAGGAACAAGGAGTTGTAGTGGAGGGAGCCGTTGCCATTTCGTGCTGTTAATACCAGTGACATTGTAATTTTCATGGCTGTAAAGATGCCTGGAGCAGAGGGTGGGCCCACTTGAAGTTAGCAGCAATAGGGTTTTTTTCATACTCAAGAGAACAAATTATCCTTCCAGCAAGCAACCTTCACTTCTGTTGCCATGATCTGCCCTCCTCTCAAGAAAGTACTCACTTCAGAAAGACTCTGCAGCCCTGCAGAGTGTGAAGGGCTACCCATAAAACAGACACACACACATATGCAAGCAAAAAATCCCCAACAAAGCAAAAAACCACAAACAAACAACAACAACGAAAAAACCCACTCACACCCTCCCACACCCCCCTCTCTGAAATAAAAAGCAGCTGCTAGAAGTGAGAACTAGACTAATGTGGGGATGAAAGCATTTATGCAGAGCAGAGGTGGGGAATATTGGCTCAGTGGAGTGGGTGGAAGTCCTCATGAATGAGCAGCACGAAGCAGGGCTGCCTCAAATAACAAAGAGGAAAGGAGGGCGTTAGGATTTGATAGTACAGACTTTGGAAAAAATGAGAAGTTGAGGAGAGAAGGAAATCATGGCTAATTTAAAACTGCTTGGAGAAGCAGGTGGGAGGAAGACCTTGAACATTTGTTACACTGGGACTTGAAAGTAAGGAAATGGTAAAACAAGGGTTGGAAGGCAGAGCAAGGGAGGGCTCGTCTCCTGATTGCTCTTTAAAATTAACAATAGTGACTCTCAAAGGGAACATTGGGGATTTTCTGAGAAAATGCAGAACTCCTGGAGTAAACTGTCCTGAGGGAAGGGCTGAGGAAAGAGAATGAAGCCAGTGGCTTCCAGAAAAATGATGATGATATGATGAGTCAGAGACACTTTCAGTTGCACTGAAATATTTACTCTTTGTCTGCCTGTATCCACATCAAGAAATGAGGGCAACCCTTCTTTGACAGGTTAGAGTTATGCTATCAGGAGGTGTGCTAAGGGGATAAATAACAGCACTCAGCAGAGCTTTATCAGCTCTTCCTGTTGTTACTTGCTTTGGACCAAATTCTTATTGACTCAATTGGGTGCGTACTAGGGTGACCAAGAGCAGAGACTGGACACTTCTTCCCAATGTTCCTGTGTTTCCCTTTTTTGCATGCTTATCTTGACAGAAGTGACAACTCCTTTAAACAAGCCACACATGCCAGTGGCACTGTGCCTTCTTGAAAAGTTGCCTGGGTCTGCATCCCACATTTTATACAAAGAGAGCGAGGACCATCCAGAAAAAATAGGCACAAGCAGCCAATACAATCAGTTTCAACGTATTCTCCTTTTTTTCAAAAAAAGAGGCTGAACAACTCTCCAAAATAATCAGAGCTGTTAAATAACACTTATTCTGTGTGGAGGAAGTACAGTGCTATGGGACTACTGGCCCATGCCAAGGAAAACACTTGGACTTGCTATAACAATGGACCAAACTGAAGGAAATGGGAGGCTGTGGTGCCTATGGGCTGTTCTGGAGGGAGCTGGGGGGAGTGGGACCTGGTGGCAGGGCCAAGGGAGGAGAGGCACGTGGTGGTCATGCTGTGCCATGTATCTGGAGCACTCGTTGGCTCATTCTCCCCCAGACAGTGTCTCCCAGCAGCCAAGCCCAAATCAGGTCATGAAAACAGAGCACTGCCACCATGCAGCAGTTTTGTGGTGATCAATCAAATCACAGTGATTTCACTGAGGGAAAAACTTAGGCTTTATTTGCAAGAGTAAATACATATCTCTTTTTTTTTTCTTTCCCCTCTGCTATACCAAGTATTTCCTGCTCATATTCAACAAATAGTCAATATTTCTGAAACACTGTTCAGAATCCCAGCACCAGCACTGAATAAAGATTTAGCAATATGTATGCAAAGGTTTTAAAGCTTAGAGTACAAGGATAAACTGAAGAGATCCTTTAAGGACTGTATCTGATCAATCCCATATTCTGCCTCCACCTTCCCCATGCAATATTAATAACCTTGTTTCAAACCAGACTGTCTCTGTCCCACTCAGCCACATCCCGTTCTCACAGGTATGTAGATTTTCAGACACCTGTGCTCAGGTGTCTGCTCCGTAACAGCAGCATTGAGCAGCTGCTGACGTGGCCCAGGTTGGGGAGGCAGAGAGACAAGCAGCCTGCTTACCACAGGCTGCTGGATGGAGAGTGCTGCTCGTGTAGAGCCAGATGATGTTTGCTGCTGCAGCAACCCAGCACTGTGGCACTCATGCAGAGACCCATCACAGATCTGTCACGCTTCATGCAGAGAGCCATCACATGACAAATACGCCACTTGCATGCAGAGGTATCAGATTAAAAACGAGCAGTGTTTGGCCTGAGCAATTAGGTATTAGCTGTGCTTGCCTGGTGATGGGAGGGAAGGGCTTCAACTGTGTCAGAGATTTTATATGTGAAAAGAATTTAATGAAGCTCTCTAAGCTCACAGTAATTTTCTTGTGCTTTTCATGGAGCAGGAGGTGAAAATGTACATTTGATTAGTGTTGCTGGATCTGTTCTAATAAAAGACATCCTTACTTTGTCTTCCAGTCCTCACACAAGGAGACATATTAGCTCCTGTGTTTCTTTTTTCTGCCTCTGCACACGAAACATATCTCTCCCTCCTATAGGTCTCCCTGTAAAGGTATTTTTTCTTGATCTTCACATGCCCTTAGCCATCCCCAGACTCCAGCACTGTTAGACAGCTGTTCCTGTCTATGGCTGTGTGTGGGGCAGCCCCACTCCCCCACAGCCAGCCCCATGTGCGGCTGCAGCAGGGCTCCCTTCTGGTCTCCCACATCCCAGCAGCTGCTCTCCTGGACTGCATGAGATCCCCACATGATGGGCTTCATGCAAGCAGGACGTATCATGGTGCTTAGCTGGAAGGGCTAAGCACTCACAGAAACTGATATAGGGATGAGGTGGTTTCCCCCTCAGACTGCCCCTGCCCGCAGGGAGCAATGTGAGGATGTGGTACTGGGAGGACATTCCAGTATCATGCCAGGGCAGGGCTTCTCCTGACCCAGACCTGCTGCACAGGGCAAATCCCTCATGCCCTGGAGGCAGGAACAGGAAGGGAGGAATGGTTGAAACAGGAATTGCTGACAGCCTTATTTTGGTCAATGTCCCGCTGAAGTCAATGGGATGTTGCTCCAGGAAAAACTGGATAAGGATCTGGGGTTTGGCAGTGGCAGAGGTTCTGTCTTCTCACTGTTTATTCTCCAAGTGGAGCCCTAACCCTCTGTTTGTGACTTCATGATCATTTCCAGAGCTGTGCTAATGATGTCATACCCGGGGGATTCTGGCTTCAGGTGGAAAATTAACAGCAGGAGCAGATGAACTCTTTAATAAACAAAGTTCCTGTTTTCATGCAAATGTCTTTAGAAATAAGGAATGAGGGGAGTGAGAAATATAGAAATTTATGGTATAGAAGCGACACTGTTTGGAAACAGACTTTTTATGAGTTTTCCAAGAGGCGCCAGCTGCTCTTTAATGTTTTCATTTAAGAGTTTTATGTATGAAAGCTCTAGCTTGTGTAAACAGCAAGGCTGAGAAAGTTGCAGGGATTATTGTTAATGGTGAACCTAACAGGCTGGGGATTTGGCTCAGAAAAGGCTGTGAGCGTTGATGTTTTTTCGGAGCCCAGGTTTTTAACGTGGCTGGATGATGCCTCTGATGTCGCTGTTGTTCTCTGGGCTCTCCTGCCCATGCCTCTCACTCTCGTGGCCACCCCCAATGTCCCTCCTTTCCCCCAAGACCGGAGAGAAGGTGGCACAAGCGCATGGGAAACCCTTCAGGCAGGGCAGCACCTTCTCTGCTGTGCCGCAGCTCGTCATCCTCCAGGAGCAAGCCCCAGCTTAGGAGGTGGCCAGATTTCCACACTGCCCCTTGCTGAGCTCTGAGGCAGGGCTGGGCAGGGTGCTGCTGTGGCAGCCAGCCATCCATCGTCCTACCTGCTCCTCCCTGCCCTCACCAACAGCCACTGCTGATCTGCATCAATTCATCTGTTGTTTTGGTGAGAGCCTGCTGTGCACTCCAATTAATAGAATTGCTTTATTTTGCTGGAGAGAGTGCTGGAGCCCATGCCACAAACAGCTTTGTGAGCGTTTTTCTGGTGGGCACCCTTTGTTGGCATTTAACCCTCCAGGGGTGAAATGTGTGGTGCCAGACTGAAAAAAAACCACATAAAAATGAAGTCCCTTCAGCAAGGCCAGTGGACACCCAGCACTTCCCAAGGATGGACGTGGGAGAGGATCCGTGGTGCTTGCTGCTCTCCATCTTGCTCTCAATGTTTTTCTGCAGCAGCTTTCTGTTTGCTCATCTACAGGAATACTCTGCATCTCGCCTGCCTGTTTTTGGAAAGGTGACTGCTGATGACAGCTAGAGATAACAAGAGAGTGGGTTTGGGGTTTTTTTTTTGCCTTCATGAGAACACCTCCAGTTCTATTAATAAAATCCTGAATCTGACTTGTCCTTCTGAGAACTCCCGGCCTCTCTTCACCCATTAAAATCTGTATTTTTAAGCTGCTGTAGGTGGATTGTCGACAATGGTTGTTATGCAAACTCCAAGTGCTGGCTTCAGGAGCTTCTTAGAAATATGCAATGAGTAATCTTTATGTTTCTGACAGGTCTACGAGGAGGGAGGGTGTGCAGTTTTGCTGAAGATAGGTTGACAAAATAAGTGTCAATTCATGACAAAATGACTGCCAAAAATATCACATCAAACACTGAAAACAATTAGTGAACAGTATGACAGAACATCTCTGAGGCTTGGGAGTGCACTGAGGACAGAACCCCTCACTAGTAAATGGATATTTTAATGTTTTTTTAACATTTGGGTCAGGAGAAATTATCAGGTACTTTGTTCTCCACCATTACTTGTAGGTTTGGTAGTTTGGGGGGTTTTTGGGAACTCATAGGCAGTGGCTATACTTCAAAAGATAAGATAGGTATATTTGTTTTTCGAGCGTGCTGTGTGAAGTGAGCACTGATCACATGAGACCTGGCTAATACAGTGGGATCACAGAGGTGTGAAATGGACATCAAAATCTGAGGAACTGTGTCAGTGGCAACCTGGACTGCAGAGTCTTCTGAACTTGAAGCTGAAGCAGTATCCTGTGCTCCAGCAGGCTGATTAATTTCATAATTTGGAAAAAATTTATCTGAAGAGAAATTTCCCTGAATAGAGAACCGGCTGTTGATAGCTCCTTTTGTACATGGTCTGCATCAGAAGTATAATATGCAAGCCTTCCTATGCCAAGCTGAGCAAACCAGGGACAAGAAAGTCTTCTCAGGGCAGGGGACAGGCAGCAAGATGAGGTCCCTCCCCAGATAGCTGTGCACTTGGGAGAGTTGCCATGTGGTGCAGTTTGCCATTTGACCCAAAGTCATCACATCCTGCTCTGGCTGGAATTAGGAAGTTTGGCTTTGCGGTGGCTGTTTCCTGACTGCGATGAGTGGCTCCTGCGACCTGCAGTGCATGCCAGCAGCAGATGGGGAAGAGCAGCCAGCACAGTCCTGTGATGGCCAGTGGGCTTGGGGCTGCTACTGCCTCTGACACACAGGGTGAGTCACCCAGGAGCCAGTAACAGCATCAACCAGTGGTCCAGGCTCATCTCAGTTGACTTTCCAAGGTTCTAAGCTTCTCTCCATGATAGCTCACGGTGCTATCACCCTCCTAGCCCTCCCCAAAAAGGACTTGCCTTTGGCAGAGATTTTGAAGTGTCTGTCTATAGCACAGCTGCACAGACGTGACCCTGGGGTCAGCAGGCTCTGAAGGGCACGGTGCCAGGTGCTCAGGATGACCTTATATTGCTGTTCATGCAAAGCATCCTGTGTTGCTGTCAGCAGGCACACCCAAGTACCCATGGCAACCCACATCTTTGCATCATGCTGGTAGGCACAAGGAGGCAAAACCCAGGACTCCACCAGCTGGAAAGCCCCTTTTCTAGGCACAAGGATTGCCTTTTACTATACCATAGCTCACAGATCTTCAGAAGTTGACTAGCTTTGTGAATCCATATTTTCTAATGCTGCGAGTCCCAATGCTTCTGCCAGACTGCTAGTTCCATCACTCCTCTCACAAGTGAGTCAACAGCCATCTGTGCATGCTAGAAATCAAATAACTTTTGCTTTAAGAGGGTTTTTTGTCACTTCTAATGAATCCCTCTGCATCACCCTGTGTGGGACCTGGTGATGTCCAAGATGCAATCAGGAGGAAAGAGTATGATCTGAAGCCACCCACACCAGCCTGGTATCACCTTTCCAGCTCAGCTGCACTTCAGCGAGCCAGCTGAAACGAGGCGGTTTTCTCTGTGCTTGGTGCCAAACACTATTCTCTCTGAACCAGAGGGAAGTTTTGTTTTTCCCTAAATAGGAATGATTTGGCCTTTGGTGGTGCTCAACTGGAAAGAATCCAGCAGTTTTCTGATCTTGTCAGAGTGGCTGAGATGGTCATAAATCAGAAGGGCTGCTCCAGAAATATCTTTCCTGGGTTTGATTCTCAATCCCACCATGCTGGTATAATAAAAAGAAAAATTGGGCCCACCACTGGTTTAATTTTACAGATAACCGCTCTCTTTCCAGGCAATCTTTGTGATTAATTTTTCTCACAATCTGTCTGGAGTTTTTTTGGGTTTGTTTCATAGGGCTGTTGAGTTTTTTTACCCTCCTCTCCCTTTCCATATGGGGAAGAATAAAGTGAAGAAACAACATTTTCAGAGAAGAAAGACTTGGAAAGAGTTGCTGTTTTCTGGGAGTCTGCTACAGCTGTTAATTTGTGGAAAACCTCAGTGGAAAGTAAGCAATATGGCAGCATCACTTTACACAAGAATTCAGCCATGGCCTCGTTCCAAACCATGGCTGATTTAGGTTCTTGGCTTGTACAGCCAAAGCTTCATGTAGTGTCATGCTTTTTTTAATAGATAATGTTGATGCAGCTGTGGAAAGCTCTGATGTTCTTTTTTATTTTAACGTGGAATTGTCGTCATTCAATCAAGCTTAAGCATTGTGGAGCTGTGATGTTGTTTGTCTTTGCTTGTTAGATGTTGGTGTGTGAGCCTGAGACAGGCTGAGATGTTGTTTGGGAACAAAGAAAAGGCTCCCTCCCTTCCTCCTTGTCTCCTTCACAGAAATGCACACAGACCCAAACTCCCATCCAAAAAGGCAGAAACGCTGAGAAAATTTGGAACTCGTCTTAAATATTGTGGGCTGGGACCCTTCTGCCTCTCCAGAGCATGCACACTCTTTTCTTCCTGTAGGCTTTGCTCCTCTCCAGCATTTGTCATGCATAGTTGGTGGCATATCAAGATTCTGAGTACTGTACTGAGTGCAGTAACCTCTTTTTCTTGGATGGACATTTTGTTTGTGGAGAATACTGCATGGTGCTCAGTTGTCTGGGCAGAAACGAACACTGAGGAAAATCTCAGCTATGTGATGTCTATTAGATCAGAGATTAATTTTCCAGTAGAAATGTCCAATTATTCAAACCTCTCCAGTAGACAAGAGAGCTTTTGACAATCTATTTTTCTGAAAAATCCTGCAATTCAGTTGGCGTGGATTAGATGACCTATTAGAGATTAGAAAAGGGGAAAAATGTTTCTAATTAATGTCAGCCCAGCTGTTAACTTGGGGAATATCAGTGAGTGGTAGCACAAGACAGCTCCTACAGATATTTCTGTGGTCACAGTTCATGTGTATATTGCTACCTGGACCTTCTTCACAAATTGCATGAGTTCTCCCTTCCCCAGTAAGGTGATAGTGTGCACTGGACCTGTTGCTGCTCTTGGCTCTGCCTCCTTTTTCAAGGCAGGCTTTTATGAATGGGTAAGTGCCATTTTTTTCCCCCAGTGCTACCGTGTCACACAGTGACTGATTCACTCACCTCCTTATCTCTGGGCCATATGACTTGCTTTGATTACATCTTCCTCACCAACTTGGCTATGTATCTTGTTTCTTTCCCCTGGGGTGAATTAGGACAGAATCCTGCAATCCTTAGAGTTCCCTACAGCATCTGGAAAGAAGAGGAAAACCAGGGAGTCAGGCAGAGAAAGATGAAAGAATTTGGAGGCGGGAACTAGTCACTTCTGGAATGAAGCTTCCTCCTGGCTGGCCTAAGGCAGAGCAATTTACTCTTTTCTGCAAAATGCACAATGGCCTAGGCCCTGCTCTTAGGAGTAAACATTTCAAGGGTGCCTGAGGGGGCCCCTATTTGTATTTTTATAAAGTATTTGGTCTCCTTTGAGTTTCAGGCTATATCCCCATTGCCAATATTGGAGCTAACTTGAAGTGAGGTGGTGCCTTGTGGAGGTACTTGAGCTAGGTTGAAGAAGTTAAGCTGATGGAAGTAGTTTAGCCACAGCAGTGTATTTGTCAGAGCATTATACCTGCCTGCTGTGATCCCTTATCCTGTGCCAAGCCCTGGTTTAAGCTGTCTCTAGCCCACACTTGGGACTGTCCATGCAGCAAAGCTGCAATCCTGATTTCTCTGCAGCCACCCGCTGATGCTCCAGGACCTAAATGCCACAGCCAGGGTAAAGCATGGGGTTTGGGAGCTGGAGTCCTGCCAGTGCTTTTGAGAACGTTTTGTAGGGCTGACCCCACACTCGCTATTAGCACCGTTAAATGCTTTCCGGTTTTTCTCCGTCCACTTGAACTCTCACTGCAGCCCTAACCGAGGATCGCATTTTGTTTTTAATGACAGAGCAAAGGTGCCAAAATATTTCAGTAGCTCCCCTAGGAACATCTGCAACTTCTTTAGCTAGTATTTTTACAGCTGGCCATAACTTTATTTTTGAATGCTAATAGTTGTGAATCTGGGACCCTGAAGCAAAACAATGGATAATTTCCCTTGCATCAGGATTTAAAACTTATAAAAAGCTACTCTTGCACCTTTGAATAAATCACCAGGAATGGAGCTAAGGGGTACTTTGTCATTTGACAGACCAAGTTTCTAAGCTCTAGACAGAGCTTAGACCAGCCTTCAGGCTTAGGATAAAGTCTGTGTTTGGAGCCACCAGGATCAAAACCTACAGACCCCTTAACTGACAAAGCTGCTGCTGCTGCTCTTGAGGTTCATGCTGCTCTGTGGCAGGAGAGCCATCTGATCCCTGCCTCCAGTGCACTTCCTGTCACTGATGAAAAAGGGAAGAATAAAATGTCACACCCCTAAAATGATACCAAAGTATAGGAACAGGAATTAGGCTTGGGAATTTGAACTTCCATCTAGTAAAAATGCTGCAGACCTTTAATTGAAGTTCAGATTTATTATGTGCTAGCTATGCTTAGCTGGTCTAACAATGAAAATAAGCCAGAGATGTTTAGTCGTTGTATCAACCTGTCACTCATAATCTTTGCCTGGCACCTCTCTCTCCCTCTACTGAGCTAGAAAAGCATGAAGAGGGAAAAAAAAAAAAGCATGCTGGAGAGCTACCAATTTAATTTAACTACCAACAAAGAAGTTTTAGACTGAGTTTTAGACTGGCATCGTCTTTGACTCCTGCTGTGGTGGAAGCTGTACCTGACCTCACATTCAGATGCAGAGATGCAGCCCCAGGCACCTGTGAGAGCTGCACCCTGCTTCTTGAGGGCAAAATGCTGGGGGCAGGCAGGTCTGCAGCCACAATTTGAACAAATGTACCAGTGGCACTTGCAGGCTGGTGACACAGGTAGGCTGCAAATCAGCACTGGGTGTATTTGCTCTTGGAGAAGGCCTTGATGGTCTACCTTTCTGGGGGGAGCCAGAGCTGCCAGATGAAGGATGCCAGTAGTGGAGGATGGTGTGAAGTATCACTTTCTGAAAGTGACATTGCTTCCCAGTGTAGGTGGACCCATGCCAGCATGCTCAAGCACCGGTTAGATCTGACTCTGAGATTTCCTACAGTTCGGGGGAATTGCTGACGTGGAGTAGGATTTGGGGTTCCTGTTGGGGCTCATTCCCAACATGGACAGGTAGCTCTGATAGGCTGTTATGGTGCTCCCCTGGGGACAGAAAAGACAATACCCCTCTCACTTGCACTGGGACCACGAGCTTGTCATTTCCTCAGATCCAGCAGTGTTTCTTTCGATGTGCTTCCAAGTGGGAGGGGAAGTAGGCTAGGAAATAAGACTTGATGCTTTTTTCACATTTCCATGGACCTGCCCTGTCAAACTCAGTGGCAGCTTTGCTGTTAATTGCAACTCAAGCAGACATAATGTGGAGTGTGATAAAATCCAACAGAAATCTTTAAAACTCCCCAGATTACCTCCAGTGCTGCAGTTAATTTTTTGTCCGTGGCTTCTCTAGGAAACCAGATACTTCTCATGCAATTCAAGAAGGCTTAGTGCCTTGACCTAAGTGCTAAGGTATTGCATGATCTGCCTGCCAGATACCACAGCCCCACTGCTACAGACAGGTAATTGGGTCACCACTTGTGAACTTTTGACACACACAGACTTATGGCCTGATCAAGGGTGCCCTCAAGCAAGTAAAGGCAATTCACCTATCACTGTGAATCTAACGAGCACTGAACTCCAGTCATTCAGAATAAGGTGGCTTCAATCCTCTCCATTTCAATCCTACCTGAAGGCACAGAACTTGTCTATGTGGATGTCTTCCAGGAGATGCCCAAAGGAGCTGGCAGAAGGTGCTGTGCTGGTGTGGTACCATGCAGGGACACTCGCTGGGTGCTGTGCAGGTGTGTGTGCAGTGCCCACTTTGGGACCCTGCACAGGGGCTAGTGGTGTCCTTTAGCACTTTAACACCGTGGCAGGAGGTGTGTGTGTGTATGTCTGTGCCACAGCAAGCCCACAGAAACAATGCTGGACTGTAACAGGGGAGCACAGCAGCACAGCTAAGGACTGGGCCTGGTAATGCTGCTGTTTCAGGCATGTGTGAGACAGGAGGTGTCCTAAAAATGCCTCCACTCATCTTTCATAAATGGAAAATGCAGGGTTTGGTCAGATCACCTCCCTCTGTCCCTGCTGTATTTGTGTATTCTGCATATTTTTTCCTCATAATACATCTCAAGACACTTTCCCATCAGCTCATGCTGTTATGTCACTCTCCAGTGGGTGAGCTCAGTATGACTAGGAAACACTGAAGGAAAATGAGATGCAGATGTGGTAAATGCATTAATATTCCCCTTCAATGCCGTTGCTGTTGGGGAGCTCAGGCTGTTAATTTGACTTTGCTCCTCCACAGAGCATGCATACATCAATGTGTCAATCTTATCTGCCTTTTGTTTCAGCCCACCTGCCCCCATGGAACAGCTTGTTCAATGTGCTTGCATCATCCCTGGTCATTTCTCCATGGGTGCAGCACATCTGGTGGGGACCACAGGGGACACTGGAACCTGAGAGGGACTTGGATCTGCAGTTCAGTTATGTCATGTCTGAGTGGTGCTTGTTTGTGTATTTTCAGAAAAAACAGAGTAAAAAAGGTTTTTCCCCATAAATTAATAGTGACCTCAAGCTCCCATGGTGGAAAAACTGCTATGTGATGCAATGCCAGTAAAATAAAAGCAACTGCAACTTCATAGAAAAAGCAGTGATATTCTGATTAATTGCTCTGTTTTCTGGGGTTTCAGTAAAAATGTCTGCTGATTATTTCTGAAACTTATGATGACTGTCTAAGTGCATAACCCCTTCTTAACATCAATTTGGCAAACAGAAAAGGAAATATATCATACAATATTCCGCTTGTAGGGCCAAGTTCTGTCATTTATCTGCTTGAAAAGCCTCTGTTGACTGCCTTGGGATTTCTCCCTGCAGAATGATGGCAGGACATGATCCAGACCCAATATAAATGTAACGTATGAACCAGTATATCTTCAGATGGAGAAAACGTGTGTGGAATTTCCCTGCGCTATCATGTGCATATTTTATAGGCAACTGCATGCAGTTATTGAAAAGAAGCACAGACATCTGTGGTTAGACATCAATGACTATTGTGGGAGGGAAAAGAGGGAAACTGGAAGGCTTAGAATTTGTGCTTTATTGGTTTACTGAGAAATACAAGGTGAGAGAAATGCAAACAGTTTAGGATAGAACTGTAAGGAGGGAAGTTGGCATTGCTGGCAACACTGATGAAATATAATGTCCTTGCCAGAAGAGTATAAATAATGAGTTTCCTGATAAAAAATGTTGATGAGGCCAGTAGGGGGGAGAGTATGAGGAAAATGTATGCGTGTGGAAACTGAGTTTTATTTTGGCAGTGACTGAAAATAACCATGAAGCCTGGCGCTTGTAAACCTGGGAATCCTGAAATTAATAATTTTCAGAGTTAACTGTTGGAGAGTGACAGCCCCATGAGGACCATTTTCTTTTCAAGTCTTGCATATTCTTGCCTATTTTAAGTCCCCAGACTCACTGCTGGCCACATGACAGCTTGTGAACCAGTAGTTAGCCGAGATAGCAGCCTTCATTTCAACAGCAGCCACGGAGGCTGCAGAAAGTGCTGAGGGCAGCAGGCTGTTTGGTGAAGGCTCTACTTTGGGCAGGTTTCACTTTGCACACATCTCTGTGTGTGACACACCTGACTGATGCCTTCCTTAGGTGTGTTGTGTGCCACCACTATCTGTCCTGTGCTGTTCTGTTCTAGTACTCTCTCCACAGGGAGGAGGGTACCATATGGGGCTCTGTTTCCTTAGAGCTTCTTGCTTAAGTCTACATGGAAGCTCTGGAGGTCTCTTGTCCAAACTCCTGCTCACAGCTTCACAGAGAGATCAGGTTTTTCAGGGCCTTGCTCAGGCACATTCTGCATGTCTCCAAGGATGGAGATTTCACAACTTCCCTGGGCTGTAGGCCTGCTTCATCAAGTAGGATGATCCTTCCTTATGACTTTAAATGATTGGTGCTGATCCAGGTTTTAGGCCTTTACAACAGAGGATGCTGCTATTCATTGCCTTTGGGGCGGGTTTGGGCTGCTTGAGTAGAAGCAGATGAAGGAAGATTTTCTTGGCTTGACAGCAAACCTCAGTATCAGCCCCAAGAAACTGGCTCTAAAAAGGTTTCCACAAAGGCAAGCCTCAGGCTACCTGGCAGAGTGAAAGAGTATCCTTTGGGGAATAGTTCAGAGCACCTCTGTGAAGCTTCTCTTTTGAAATGCCCTCAAGAAGTGCTGGCCTATCTTCACTGATAATAGCAGGCATGTAGGAAGATTAGTTTCCCCCTTGTTTCCTATGTGCATCAGCACCGAGCCTTTCTACCATCAAGCCTGGAATTTGCACCCTTTTTTCTTCATCTGGATGGAAAACTGAGGAGATCTGAAAAGGCAAAGAGGAGGAAGGTGCTGCTGAAGGGCACTGATTCAACAGCTTGGTTTTGTATACAGGTAATGATAATGCTGATGATTCATCCGCCCTTCAGCTCCTTATCCTGTGCATAGGTTGTGACTGTCCTTCAAATTACTTGGGAATTTGTTGAGATAAAGCTGAATTTTTGATCAACCACTCTATTTCATCACCTGGGAGCTGGAAAGTCTGGGTCTTATACAGGATCTGGTGGCCCAAGTCCCAAACCAAATCTACTGTCTTTAAACCTGGTGGCTTTCCCCTACAAATACAAATGTATTGGTGGTTAAGATCCCAAAACAGCCCATCAAATACATCCACACATGTTTAGGGAAAAGCAGACTGGTGATCAGTTAAAAGACTTGCTACTCTGTGCCCCCAATCCTCATATAGTCAGACCCTGGCAGGTAGCAGAGGAAAAGCGTTCTCAGTGGGTGGGCTCCTAAATTCTCTTCCTCTGTGCCAGGAGCTGTAGTCTGAACAGTCAAGCAGCATTTACATTAGATAGGGAAAACCAAAATCATTAGCAATTGTCTAGACCAAGCACAACTCCATCAATTCTACACCATGGCATGAAAAAAAAATGCCAGAACCTTTCTCAGAATTTTGCTTTCATGTGCAAGCATGATACTCTGCTTGGGGATTGTCACTGGCTGAGGAGCTGTGCGGTGCAGTGATGTGGTATGCTGCCCAGCTGTGGTTTAGACCTCTCCATCCTGGGCAAGCTCCTGGCTGGGAGGATGTTGCAGAAGTGTTTGCTACATTCTCTTTAAATTTCATCTGTGCTTAGTTTTCCTGGCAGATAGGGCTGAACCTCCTAATTATTCATTTTGAAGGAAAAATATAAATAGTGTGCAGGATGTTTCATTTTATGTGCAACTCTTGCTTTGGTCCTTTGCTCCATGTTGGGATTTGATGTTGTAATGAAAAATCATAATGTGCTGCCACTTTATTGGAAAACAAAGCAGGTGACTCAAAGCTAGTGGGGTACAGGTTACTCCTAGAATTCCACACATGCCTACAGGTTGCTGGGTGGCTGGTGAACCTCTCTCAGACTGCCAGTGGGACAGCATTCCCCTTGGAACAGTGCTTCCCTTCTGCTGCACTTGCAGCCTGGCTTCTCAAGAGAGCAAGACTCATGGGGTCTTATTTCACATATGTGTGAAAGAAAGTCCCTGGCAATATCTTTCAACATTTGGCAGATTTCAGTCAAATTCGTCAGGAGGGTGGAGATCTTAGCAACTTTATGCTCTCTTAACAAGTTTTGTGAAAATAAACAGCCAGGTAAAGAGGAGACAAGTCCTTATTGATATTCCTATTGTGGGAAAGGCTAAAGTATCAGCTTGTATCTCCTTACAGCATCTAGATGGGAGACACAAAGCTCCAGGGTTTTCCCTGATTATGGAGCTATTTTTTCATTTCCCCACCCCAAGTCCAGGCAGAGCTGGGGCTGGTTTCCTGTCTGCAGTAAAGATGGAAATGCTGGAACCTCTGCACTTTGGGCTCAGTCAAGAGACAGCCTCTTCCCAGGCCCCTTTGGATCACTGTCCACTGTGGCAAAGGCCGCTGTGTGAAATGTGTGCACGTCTCCTTCTGGCTGCTGGACTTTATTTTACAACAGAGCACAAATGCTTACCCAGAGTCAACTGTCTCTGGCCTCCTGTCTGCATCTCTTTTATGAAGTAAATGTTTATGCTTTCAGACTCCTTTTAGGCCTGTGTACTCATTCAGCACATGGCTGCAGGATAAATCTGTTCTTGCAGTTAGCAAAGGAGTAAATGCATTCTCCAAAATCCTCAGCGAAACCATGAGAATTGGAGGGACACCAAACCCAAACATTCTTCTCATTTATGCTGTTAGAGCTGCTGGGAAATTGGATATTTTGCAAAGGAACTGGCTTTTTCCCCCCACTTCACTGCTCTCCTTTTTTTTTTTTTCCTTGAAGACTGCAGCAATGGAATGAGTAAATTATTTCCTGGGGCAGCTGCTGTGTAACATCCAATACTTTATTCTTTGAGCTCACAAAAATAAGCACATCAAGAAGAAAAAAGTGGCAAGTTGCTCAGTGTTCCAGAGGATCGGGCGGCTCCAGAGATTTCATGTTTGTTTTCTTGGCATGTGCTAGATATGTCCATCTTCTCTCTTTCAGCTTCTGCAGGCACCACCTGCCCCCTGTTCTTCTTCAAAAATAGATGAAATAAGTCTGAGACACAGGGCCTCAAGGGAGTGCCTAGGGAAGGAGTGGAATAGAAAACAGTAGGAAGAGAGAGGCTTGTATCTCTCTTCAAGGGATGGAGATGATAGATTTAAAAAAGCCTTAAATGTCTGAGCAGTTGGTGAAAACTGTCAGCCATCATGCCTTACTCGCATACTTACATACCTCTATAGGCAAATTTCCATCCACAAATTAAAGGAACAGACATATAAACATGTGGCTCTTATGGCCCCATTCCTCTCCAAGCCATGCAAGGTGTCATGGTCCCACAGCAATGGCCCAAGCTTAGGGCAAACAACTGGCTGTTCAATATTGCTTTGCTTATCTTACAGGATCCCTAATGCAAGCTCTTGGGATGGAAAATGCAACTTCATTCCCCTGGAAACAAAGGTTGAGCAGGCACTAGCCGAGGTCTTTGCTGTGGGATCTGAAATATCCAGGCTCACTGGGAAAGAGAAATCTCTCCTGACGAATTCTGCCTGCAAGGCAGGCTGAAGGGAAGGGGAAGGTGTAACCAGACAGCTGGGGAGACCAGTTAAAATGCACAGAAAAGGAAACCAAGGGCTGTGTGAACCGTGCACATCAAAGTTAGCAAGGCATAAGCTTGTAAGCTTCCTTTCATCCGAGGCACGCTTCTCAACAGGCTTCCCATCATAAACGTTACCACAATGTGCCCACCTAAACAAATAGCAGAGGAAAGAGCAAAGCAGCACTTGGGCTTGAGGGTCACTTTCAAGGAGCTTGCACCCAAAAGACACCAAGCACCACTGGGGTGGCACCCATGGTGTTGTCATGAAGCACTGTGGACAGGGGACCTACATGCAGCATCTGCCCAGGGCAGCATCCTTCACCTCCTCCCCTCCCTCTCTGCAAGCAGCCACAGCATCAGCTGAGGCAAAGCTTGTGAAAGCCCACGTTGCTCTGCTGATTCACACTCTCCGAGGATGTGGCCTGTCCTCACTGCCTTGCTAGCTGGTCTCTAGATCAATATTATCCTAGGGATTTTGGACACTTGTGCACAGGAAGTGGCTATGTGCTGCAGCTGACTGCACTTCAGAGGAACCCTTGCAGGCCATGTTTCTCTGCTTCTTGAAATATTGGAGTAGTCTCCACTATTTCGTACCTTTTAATGCAAAAAATCATTCCCTTCTGCTTCATCTTAGACGTAGGAGTGGCAGAACACACCCTTGGGACATTCTTTAGGCAGTTGAGGAGGGAACAAAACATACATGGATCTCTTTCATCCATCCTGTGCTGCTTTTTAGGCCCTGATACACCCTGATATCACTGGGACCTTCTTGGGCATAGAGAAGGGTGAGTGTGAGACCCCATGAGTGTGTTGAGCAGCAGCAGGGTGTGCTACCCTACTGTTCTCACAGAGTATGATTTGGGCCATCCCCTCCCCCCCCGGTCTCTCTGCTCATCATCTTCCCACCTGTGAAATGAGCCATCTCTTTGTCTTTGGAGAAGGCTCTGAGAATATTTGGGGGAGGGTTTTTCATTGCTATGTGTTTCTGTTTATGGGGTCTTTGGGGTTCAGTGGTGTCAAATGGTATTTAGTGTTGTCCTAGCTATCTGTGGAGGTTGGGAAGAATGAGAGGGACATCATTTGAGCTGAAAGAACGTCTGTGTGACTTTCTAAGGCCATAGCTCAGAGCACATTAAGAAAACCTACAGACAGAAACTTCCTGACCAATGTATTTTCTTCCTTAGAACAATATATGTGAAGTGTTTTGAAGAAGGAAAAATACAGACATGACAAAAGTGATGAAATCAATAAATTAGTATCATATTAACAAAAAACCACTTCATCCACAGAATGAAGGTTTAAACAAACATTAAATAGGAAAGAAAGTTGCCTGGGAGGAAACCAGTGCTGGAATTAACTGTAACCAGATGCAAGCTACCATTATCTTTCTGAACAATGTGAATTTATCTCCAGCAACGGCCCAAAGTGCTGCCACTTACTATAATGCTAGGACAATTGTTGGGGAGCCTGCTTTGGCAAGCTATAGGCTTTTTTTGTTATAAAGGGAAAAATTCTTACATTATGGGAGGGATAGGCAATGAGACATACATATTTTTTAAATTATGCAAGTCCTTTCTTCTCTTCATGTGGAATTAACTAAAAAAAGAAAAACAAAGAAACTTTTCTCCTATACAAAATCCTGATGAGCCATGTGGAAGAATCCAGAATGTCCCAATGCCTCATCACAGGTCTGCCACTGCTTTACTGCACCACCTTGAACAAGTCACTTACCAACACTGTTCTTTTATCCTCTCTGCAGAAGGGATAAACTATCCTGAAGCAATGTTAGACAGTATGTTAAAAGTGGGATCCAGAATTGGCTACAACAAGGAAAGTACCCTGTTATTACAAGAGGGTGACCTCCTCCAGGACAGAAGCATTACAGTGATGGTCAGTGTAATGAAGAGGAGGTGAAATAATAAAAAGAGGGAGACCAAAGCCTTACCAAGGACCCTGTCTATGAATTTGCATGGGCAACTGTCAACTAAGACTGGTTTGAGGATAAAGTCCAAAGGTTCAGCATCCTGGTAGGCTTCCTAACCATGGTTTGAGTCTCCCTGTGCTATTGAGTTCTACTTCACAAGTAGTCCCATGGACACTGCTACTGCCCCTGAAGCAGAGCACCACTCCCAATGTGCTGGGTGGTAAGAGTCTCCTCCTAAATCAATCTTCAAAACAGGGATAATATGCCAGAGACCTTTAGTGTATTCACTAAAAGTAATAGTTTTCAAATGCTTCCATAAAATGGCACAGCTGGAGTTTGAGAAGGCTTTTTATGGCTTTGTGTTTTGCTTTATAAGTAAAGAGCAGGAAGGAATACACGCTATGCATGGCTGTGTTTATAAGAGTGGAGAGATCTGAGAGTGCAGATTGAAATCCTGTGTGGAAGTGTGTGAAGCAAACCAAGTATGTCCTTGGGAATTAAAATAAAAATAACCCGTGACCTTTCCCTAATGAGCTGTGTGAAAGGTTGGTAGTGGTGGCCAATAGACTGCACTTGTCATAACAGCGTCTCATATGCTGTTTCACAGTGGGAGTCACAGCAAGAGCTCACTAGTCCTGATTTCTCCATCCATTTGCAGCATAGCATCCACTCTGTGCTGAGTCCTTTAACTACACTCATCCTCGCAGCTACAAATTGCTTTATGTGATATACAAGTGCTCACGGTGTACTCAAATCCATTTTCTTTCAGTGTGTAGTTTTTCCCATATGGTTTCCTTTCCCTATCCTGCGTTTTTACATGGAGGTGTGCGTGCCATCATGGAGCAGTTCATTCTGCGCTGCCAGAGGGGCTGGAGCTTTAGGAAATATCGTGTGGTTGCCCACTAGCTCCCAGCTCCCAGTAAGAGAACACTGCAAGGTCTGTCCTTGTGCATCTAATTTAGGTTAGAGATGAGTCTTTGACCCACTTTTAGATGTCAAGCAAATCGCCTCCATTGTTTCAAGCCAGTGTTAAGTGAAGGAAATCCATGCAGTCCTTATGAAGGTAATATACTGGCACAGCATCATTAATAACAGACTTTTACCTAAACTGTCAATGTGTACTTGATTTTCATTCTTGAGAGTAATTTTTCCTCTCTCCTCTCCAATGGGGTAGTATTTCATAACTGTGAGAGCAGTAGTAACTGTGGGGCCTTCTGGCTTTAAAGTAAATGCTTTCCTCAGTGGGAAAATGCCCTCTGGTTCCAAACAAAGAGCATGCATACCACACTGAAAACCAAAACAAACACTCATCAGATCTTCCTGCAGAAATTTGGGAACTTGGGTTCTCATATTTGTGTGTGTGTGTGCCTCTTTCTTTTTAAAGACTGACGAGGTTTAGTAGAGAGGAAAATGGCCAGTGTGAGGGATTTTTGCTGTTTGCTCAGGGTGCCTGCGAGAGGGTGTGAGAAGAGGAAGGGAGAGTTTCCAGGCACAAGCACCAAGCCTGACCTCACCCCACAACATTTGAGGCAGATGGGGTGCTTGTGGTGGGAGCAGAGCAGGGTGGCCAAGCCAGCACCTCCAGTGACAGCAGCAGGCTTGCTGGCAGCCGTGGCAAGCAAAGTGGCTTTAAACAAACGCAGCAAGAAGTTTGTTGGAGCAAAGGCAGCTCTTTTGCTATGTAAGGGACTGTGGTCCATCCTTGTGCCTCTTTGTTTTTCTTCTGAGTGCTTATTAAGTATATTTGCACTGGTGGCACCTAAATATGTCAAACTCAGAAGGAAGGCAGTGTCATCTTTTGTCGGATGAGCCAGAGGCACTGTGCTGCTTCATGCAAGCTCTACACTCACCCTTGGAGTCTGGCACTTCTCTAGCTCCCTCTGATCCCCAAATCCAATGTGCTTTGCTCCTCCTGAGGTCCTGGGGCTGGTGAGAAAGGGGCCTGTGCCCAGAGAGCCTGGCTATGGAGCTGGCTCCTGCTGGTGTCCTTGGATGCTCAAGGCTGCCTGCCTCTGCTGGTTGGGACCATAGTATGGTGTGGCAAACACAAGAATCTATATCTAATAAAGCAGAGTTTATTGGAGAATCATTATGAATCCATACAGCAAATGTAGCTTGCCCTAAGTTGTCTGAATCCCAGCCTTTGATGTGAGAGTCTCCTTGGTCCCCTCAGAAAAGTTTCAGGACTTAGATTTTCAGCCTGGTGTCCGCAGTATGGACCCTGGTGCCACCAAGACCCATCTCCTCTGTGGATGTGCTTTTGGAGCTCCCTGCATGAACCAGCTATGTTTGATCAACATGGCCCATTTGTTCCTACTCATCCAAATCATAAGATTTCAGTGTTTCAGCAGTGGCTGTGTCTAGACAGTCAATTACTCTCTGCTCTCATGTCTCTTAAGAAACTTCAGTGCGAATGTCTTCTTTGACCTTGCATGGATAGTTATTTGTCTTGCCTATAAATAATGGATTTCTTTGTTGCTGGTTGGTGCCAATTCATTAATATTTTGTTACCTTATTTAGTTTCAAACACACTTAGCATCTTTCCAGTCTACTCTTGCACCAAAGCCTAGTCCTTTGCATGGTTCCTACCCCTTCTCTCAGATGCTACTTCCAAGTTTTCCATAATCTAATTCACTTTAACCGTAGATCCTCCACTGATGTGTGCTATGACGTCATCCTATCTTAGCTTTTGTTCGTGAAGAAGGGGATGATTGTTTCGCTCTGCTCATGTGTTCAGACTCAGAGAATCTCCTCTTCATTTTCATCATCTCCATATCAAACCCAGGAATCTCAGTTTTGCCCAGTGAGGGAGAAGGAGAGATATGGGGCAAAGTGGGACCAAACCTTGGGGAAGTGCACTTTACATAACACAGAGTAATTTCCCAAGACATTTAGTAACAAAGACCCATGGAGGGCAAACCCGAAAGGAACCTGATGAGCATATGGAAAGTAAATACCTAGAAGAGTTGCAATGACACTGGCTCTGCTTCCCAGGTGATAGCTGACAGTCACGGTTCTTCAATTTTCCCTTTTGAAAGTCAAGCCAGGTCAGGTTAGCACTCCGGTAACCCTTCTCAGCACACGTGTGCTTCTGGGGGCAGGAACAGCACCACATGAAGCCTGGCACGGCAGAGCTCCAGCTTTGGTTAAGGCCCCCTCGGGCACTCCTTTAATTGAGATGCTTTGTATGGGTAATTAGTAAGGGCGCTAATTGTCCGTTTCTAAGATCTCATCTTTCTGACAATGCAAATTGGCTGCTAGAGAGGAGAGAAGGCACAGGAACTATCATGTCAATACCTCTGTGCAGACAGCTCACTGCACTTAAGGAAATAGTCTTTGAGAAGTGCAGTGAATTTACTGTAATCTGCCCAAAGGCTTTGTTGCTAAATCGGCACCTTGTGAAAACGATAGCAAACCACCCTTTTCTCAGGCAGGACAGGAATTCAGTGTGCTTGTCGAGGGGAACTACAAACCTGACAAGGGTTATAGCTCTCGGATGGGATCAAAAGGGCACGGGAAGGGCGATCAGAGCGGGCAGCTGGGGCTGTGCACTCTCAGATCTCTTGGAAAGATGTCTTAGGAGAAGCACCAAGACTGTACTGTTACGATGCAACTCACTCAGGCAGAGCGAGACGTCCTAGCCCCACATTTGCTTTAAGTCCACTGCTCCACTCCCTCTCCCCGCATTTGGAAGAGCTAGGCGACTGCTTGGTTAAGTGGCAATAAAGCCACTCAATGCTTTATTGAATGCTCAGGTTGCCTTTCAAGGATGAGAGATCCAGGTGGGGTGTGTGCCGACAGCCAGTCTGTGTACCCAGCTGACAACATTCAGGATGGCCCCGGCTCCCCATTCTCTTTGTCCCGGGTGCCTCACCCTTGCTGAAGAGCAATCCATCCCTGCCTGCCTGGGGGCACAGGGGCAGCACCAGGAAGTTTTTGAGGCAAGGATGTCAGTGGCTTTGCACCCTGGTAGCTGTTTACCACAGCGAGTGAGGTGCACCCCAGTGCCTGTAGTGGTTCATCCCTGCTCCCACCCTCCTCGCACTGCAGAAACCAGGAAATTGGCTCCTTGTGCCTGTTGGTGGGGGTGTTGGAGTGTTCCTCCCACTGATGGAGTATTGCAAACCACACAGCTTTCCACTACTTCCCTGGGAGCTAAAAGAAGCTGAACTTTTTCTCGGTTTTACTGAGATCAGCAGGAAACCAACACACAGAGCATCAGCGATGCCTACCCTGCGATGCCAATGAGTGCAACAGCAAGGAGTCAGTGGCAACTGCTTATCACGTGTACCCCCATCAAGATATGGAATTTCCTTCCACCTGCTTACTTGGGCTCTCCAAAGCTGTTGCTGTTTCCCACAGTGTGTGCAGCCCCAGTCTTGTAAACTGTCCAGCTTGCAAATACCACCACTAACAACTGTGGGAGCAGTGAATACTCAGTTCTGAACACTGCTCACTGGGTCCACATCCCTGCTCAGGCTGCTGGACCAGCTGGTTCCCATCTTCTTCAGGGATGGTGGGAATAAATAATTTATTCCTTCTTCTCCTTATGCTGAGGTATTGGTAGGCTGATCTGGGGTGAACAGTGCAACACTCTCTGCTCGACATGAGCTGTGTGGGAGTGTAGCCCACTGCCAGACAAATAGTCTGATGTCTTGGGCAATAGTCTTCATTTGGCTCCTGCAGCTGGCTGGCTGGTCTGAAATGCTGATGTTTGCATTGTTTACAGGAGGCCCCAGCTGCAGACTACAATTTCCCAAGATTCAGGGTATTTTAGATCTGTGGGTTTGGTTTGGACTCTTGTTGAGAGGCAGTGACCAGTTGTTTTAAGTGGAGAGCTGACTTCACATGATAAATCTAGTTCCTGCAGTTTTGGGCAGTGGCTGGATTCATCCAGTGCATTTGTGTATAAAATACCTAGGTTTCAGAAGTCCTTTGTTCCATGAGCTATGGAATTTAAAACCCCCTTTTTGTTATATGTTTGAATCCTTGGTGTTGTGCACCCCCACTGAAATATATTTGCTCTATCATATCCCCCATAGCTTTCTCCACCATTTAGTATTGTCAGCTCCTTCCCACGTCTCTGTCTCCCTCTAACTTTTGGTTGTCTTCTGCCTTATAATGGCTGTCACCTCAGCTCTTTTCCACGCTCTCATGTCCCTGTTTCCAACACTCCCTGGCACCTCTCCTTGACCTATTCCCCTGAGAAATCTGTCTGAAAAGCAGATCAAGGCTAAGCACTTTAACTGGATCAAAACTGTATTTTTACATTTTCTACAACCGTGGCAGTGTGGATTTTACTGGAAGCTAAGCATTCTTCATAAGTCTTTGCAAGGCCATACACCACCCAGGTCTGGTGCTGCACCACTGCAGCAGGGGCAGGGCATCCTTTGCCATGTGCAGACCTCAGGCTGCAGTGTTGGGCTACCATTGAGCTCACTTAAAGCCACACTGCCATCACCAGAGGATCTTTCTGCATTTTCCCTGGTTCATGTGCCACAGAGTGCAATGTGAGCACTGCAGCCACACTGTGTGCTGGAACAGTTTGTTGTTCCAGGTGGAAGTGGGTGACTTAGTGGGGCAGTGCTCAGTCTCTGCAGGGTGGATGAGCAGAGGCAATTCACCCCACAGCTTCAGGAGCCCTTGGTCTGACACCAGGCAGGTGGCAGAAAGGTAGGAGCAGGGGTGAGAGGCAGGAGAACACTTATAAGCTTGCAGCAGTGATGCTGTATTAGGTCTGTGTTGGGTTGACAACACACTCTTCATTCCAGGAAACGTGGGAATGACAAGTGCTGGGTGCAGTAGGCTAACGTGAGTTTCATGCTTGCAGGGAGGAGGAGGAAGAGGATGGGTGGTCTCATCCATTTGGGGGCCTGTTCAGGCAGCATAAACTCCTTCCTCAGAGCAGGGGGAGCCACCACACTGTAAATAAGCTACTGCACTCTTTTAGACCCATGCAGTGCCAGGAGATATCAGCCCTTCACTGTTAATAGTCTCTTTGTTACAGAGCAGATTTCATCAGTGCCACTGGATGCCTCTTTTTTCTTTCAACAGAAGACACCCAAGTGAACCCAAATCCCCAGAACTTCCATTGAGCAATGGCATCATATTAAAAGAAAACAAACTAGGGTGAAGAAAAGCCCAGTTATGTCAGTTTGCATCAAGATATGAAGACAGATTTCCAGAAGGTTGTGTGCACAGGGATTGCAGAGTGATTTGGTGAGCAAGCCAGTGCTGTCAAAATGGGAGACAATGGTGTCAAAACTATTAATGACAGGAGCTGTGCTCACACAAGGGAGCAAATCCTTCCTAGTGCAAGTCCAGGTGCCTCAGAAATGTTCTCAGCCTATACCTCTTTTCCTCCACCTTGGGCCAACTTGTTTTTCCCTTTCTGCTTCTATAAACCGCAGCAAGCTCATCCAAAAACCTGTCATCCTTTCTAACAAAAGGGTGAAATAAACATCCCGGCATCATCCTCGGCAACGTGCCACAGAGAAACTGCTGCAAGATATGACAAGATGAATACTGCCTTTAGATGTGATACGGAGAGGAAACGAACGACACCCACTTGGAAGAAGCAGCACCGAGGCCCTGCAGAGCTGATCCGATGGTGGCGGGATGGAATGCCAGGGTCTCCCTCCCGGCACGGCATGTGGTCCTTGTGACCCAAAAGGTTCACTGGTCACACCTAGGGCTCTGTCTTAGCTGTCCCCATCAAACCAGGATGGATTTCTGTAAGTCTGGGCAGATAGCACTGGCAGGGCTCTCCCAGATGGTGTGGAGACAACATTAGGGCAGCTGCACCTGGTTTTGTTAAGTTGGCTGTAAAAGAGGCAATACCCAAGGCAAGCTGATTTTTTTCTTTTTTGAGAAAAAGGTAATCCTAGTGGATCTAGACTAAGGCAAGAGGGAAAGGCTAACTTTAAGCCTGCTAAAGAAAACTTCTAGAAGAAAGGGAGCCACTAGGGAAATAATGCAGTAGCAGGGAATGAGAAGAGAATTTTGTATGCAGGGCTGTCAGTCTGGTGGCCTTTGAGCCTCCCAGGGGCTGTGCAGGTGCTCTGTGGCCAGCCACTTGGCCTGCAGGAATTTGGTGCAGAGCTGTACCCACACATCATCAGCAGGGGACACTTGGTTCTGGAGGTGGGTTTAGGGGTGATCTGACTGCTGAGCTCTCTGCTGCATTACTCTGCTGTGTCTGTTCTGTGCTGTGCAGCTCCTTCTAAGGCAACAGCACAGCAAGTGCAATGCACTGAAATGTTGCCATTTAAAGGTGATCTATGGCTTGTCCTTCTAGTTCTTTGCTTTTAAAGCTTCTCACTGCCAGGGACCCACCATAAAACACAAAAATGTAGCATGCTCTTCATGGAGAGACTTGAGTTATTTCAGCTCTGTGTCTCTAATCTCAAAAGCACATCAGAGAAATGTATAAAGGATGTAGTCTTTGCCCCAGAGATATGATCTAAACATAGATAAAGCATAAGTAAAAAGATGACATAACAGGAGACTAGAGGGAAAGGCACTGAGATTTTATAGCTGGGGTATTGCAACCTTGGCTAATTTTATGGAGACTAGTGATGCAATTCTGTGTGTGTGTGCATGCATACCACATGTGCATATGTGTATTTACAACCATTACTTCAGCTCTAGTTGCTAAAAATCCATCCCATAAATGATTTCAAGTAAAAAAGTCCTTAGTGATGCATAGTGATCTAAGGGGATAAAGATGAAAAGAGGATACAAGTGTAAGAGTTTTCCATGGCCACCTTCCAAATACATTCCAAATGCTGCTGAGCTTTGTGTACTAAAATTGCAACTCCCACATACTCATACATGTCTTCCAGGAGCTCAAGTCCCTGTCTCTACCAGTTTGTTAGAGGGCATTAGTTGTAGTGATGATAAAAATTCTGCCTGGGACGTGTAAATCTTTGGCTTTCCCAATGTCTGTGCTTTGGTTCACTAGCTCAGAGCAAACCTTGGGTAGCTCTTGTAACCATGACTCGTTACAAAAATATTCTTGTTGTCTGGAGAATGGGGCTAATGCTTGGCTATATTTCCACCAGGAGTTCTGATAATTAATTATTTAATCTTTCTGGAGTACTTAGATATTTGGATATCTCTTGATAGAATCACATATTCCCCTAGCTGTCAAACCACAATAGCACCTTTTCAGCCCTACTGGCAATGCAGCTAGAGATAGTAAAACATCCCCAATGCCTGAACACACTGAGTGACTGGCTGTACCTTTATCAAAATAAACCACAACAGGTTTCACTACTTGAATGAAATAAAGCCTGAAAGGAGATATGAGAAAGAGACAGTGAGGAAATTAATGCTAGTCTTGATGGAAGACTTCCTGGCTGGCTGCTGTTGCCCAGAAAGTCCCTTAGAAATAGAATTAGTGGGTTTCATGCACACATGAGTAACATTTCTTTGTCCATGTTCTCTGTGCTCACTTCCCCTTGTGGTTGTCCATGCTTCATGTTCATAGTTTTGTAGCCTGGGCCACCCTTTCTTTTGTGTCTGTGCTGATGGGCTTGTCTGCAATGTACTGCAAAGGCAGAGCAGGGTGGGGGGGAGCAGACAATACCCAAATGTCACTGCTGTCTGGATGGGTGTTTGGCTATTGGAAGGTTCACAGCCTGCATGGGAATCTGCAGCGCTCAGAAATCCAGTTTGGTGGCACCGAGGGACATCCCGCGGGCACTGCTGCCATGTGTGCCCAGGCAGCAGGTCCAGGCTCAGGTCAGGCTGGGTACTGGAGCAGCCAACCTGGGTCACTTGCTCAATGATTTCTAGTCCTTGTTAGCAAATGGTGGTGGTGCAGCTGCCATGGCAGTATTGTGTCACCACAGGTGACCTCCACCTTGTGCTGCCATGTGGCACTTGGAGCAAGGTCGGCTGTTTTTTCTCTTAGAACAGGCACAGAATGGCAGATCTCAGTACTTTGAAGCAATGCTGGAGTTCAGTGCAAGCCAGACTTCGTGAACTTCAGCAGATCTGAGTTGGATTTAGCATCTCAAATTCAGGCACGGATCTGTTCTGGACCTTAGAACAGTTTCTGTTCCCTGTTTACTCTTTGGATGGATAAGATAAACGGAGATCATTGTGATTTTACCACTACAAAGAGTCACAAAATCTAAGATTTTCATCCAGACCATGCAGAACAGACTGATGACTTCAGATATATTGAAACCCAGCTTTAATCTGTTTATGGTTTTTCAGAATTATAATGCAGGTTAACTGAGCTTGCATAAACTCAATAGACAAACTCTGCACCTTGTCTTGGTTTTTATTACCTATATTAAAAGTGGGATTTTTTTTTGAAAAGTCTCATTGAAGTAGAGCTTCAATTACATCCTGTTGATAACTAATAATTTAATTGCTACTTAGTGCAAGATCCCACCCCATCAAGGATTGGCATTTAAAGGATTATGCCTGCAGGGGTGAGGACAGTTTGGTTTCAGAGTTGTATCTCCTTGGTGTGACTGATCCTGATGGATTGTGAACAAAATTGTATTGTGAAATACATGTCCTTATTGGAATTGCTGTTAACTTCATAATTGCTCTGTAATTACTAAAGAGAGAGTATCTTACACTTCTGACAGCCAGGTGTATGTATTGCTTAATCTGTCTCCATTATTGACTTGGCTCGGTTCCTGGGGGTGCTTTCCTATTCTCTTTCAGTTGTGCAATACCAAAACTGACTAAATGGTGTGTCTGCTGTTTTGTTCCTGCTTTGGAGCTAACAACAGGAGCAAACAGAGGTGAATTTTGAAGAAGCAGAAGCGTCTGGCCGGCCCCGAGCTGCCGCTGCTGCAGTGAGCTCTTTCCTGGCTGGAGGCTGTGCTGCGGGCCCTGCAGGAGGCTCCACATGGGGCAGTGGGAACAGAGCCTGGCTCAGCCCCATTGCCCCTCCTGCCCTGTAAGCATGGAGCAATACTGCGGCATCTGACAGGCAGCTTTGCCAGCAGCTGAGAAGCCTACCAGGAGGGAGGTCAAGGGTCTTTCTTCTGGAGATCTTCAAGCTGGAATCTGGGTTAGAAAAAGTTTCATCTCAAATAGTGATTAAGAATGGGACTGAAATGAGATAAACAGTGAGTTGTCAGCAGCTTCAGAAGCGATTCCTGCCCTAGGGGAAGTGCCATTCATCTGTTTTGCTGTATCCTGGGTCAGAGCTTATGCTAAAATATTGCAGATTGTCAGCTTTGTCTGTGGCTTTGGGAATATTTCAGTGGCCCTTGCTGCATGCACTGGCATTCTAATGGAGCTTTATGAAAGGGCTTTTTTGGTGTAATCCGTCAACAGATAAGCCCAGGGAGAAAGAGAAGGACAATTCAGTGCCTCTCCCAAGAGAGGCAGCAATGAAGATGCATTCATTAAGCATCCTCCTCTCCCTTTGGTACACCCAGCATAGCAGGGCCTCCAAGGATCTCGTCAAGCACAGAGCTAGCTGAGTGGGTGTCCTGCCTGACAAAAGCTTTTCTTAATAACCTTTTTCACTTACATGTAGAGAATAAAGTTCTTGACTTCATCTTTCTTTTCCCAGGAAAATAAACGTTTCAGGTATACGTGACCAAAACCCAAAAACTCCATGGGGTATTGTCAATTTTTATTGACTTTCCAGTAGAGCAGAAATTGATGAAACAGGTTACTACAGATACAACTTGCTTGTTACGCCTGTGACAGCCATGCAAAGCTCTGACCTGGCAATAATTCCTCCCAAAATCGATGTTATACCTCCAAGACCACCAGCAGTGTTCAGTTCCCAGGCAGCAGGAGCCCGTGGCAGGCTGCAGAACATCCCAGTCCATCCTCTGCTCTACCCGCTCTCCCCTAGCCGGCCCGTGAGCCTGCAGGGCTCAGGTGCTTTTGTTGGCATCCAGCTCCAAGCAGTTCCCCCTCAGGGAGCTGTTTATTCCCAACACCTTTGCTGCCCACAGCCCAGGCTGCCTGTGGCCTGTTTTCTGGGCTCATTACTGGCAGCTTTTTGCATCTTGGGCTGACAAACTGGCTTTGTGCACTCCTCTGCCAGGAAGATGGAGGTCCCCTTGGGCTATGGAGGCAAAAATTTCCTCTTTTTGAAAATGTTACAAGTGTTGTATTTCTCTTCAGTCAATGTTTCAAGCTCAGATGATGCTGGCATTGCTTTCTTACCCTCAGTGGACTGAAAGCATACAAAGCATCTGGCTTCCCCTGTCCTTTTTTCAGTTGTCTGCTTATCCACATAGAGTAGAAGTTGTCTTTCCAAGAGCCAAGAGTGCACTTTGTGTTATAATAGGTGAACTTTTCAGCTGCCACAGCTCTCCTTTTCCCATTTCCTCTGTTGTTAGTATCCCTTTTCTGCTGAGAAACTTTTTAGATGTGAGACACCCAGCAAAATACTGGCATTTCAAGAGGTGCTGCAAAAGACCAGAACGGGGAATTTTTAATTTCAGTAAACAATTTTGTCTTCAAGGCCTCACAGTTGGTGGAGTTCTAGGAAAGACTTTGAACTCGAGAAGGATATGAGATTTTTTTGCAGTGACTCATACTTTTTATAGATTACCAGTTTCACAGCCTTGGAGGCTGATAAGTCTGTCCACAGAGCAGGTGCAGCAGGCGCCCTGTGGGGGCCTTACTGGGTGCAGGGGAGTTGTGTCAGTGTTGCTGCAGGGAGATAAGGTTGTGTGAATGCCCTTGACTTCTCAACCCCGCTGCTGTGCTTGCTGTGGGGGCTCCCAGGGCTTTAGGATGCACAACCATCTATGTGGGCATAGCAGGAGACTGGAGAGGACGGATGCATGACTCGCGATGCAAAGTTGCGCTCTTAGAGGGTGCAGGGAAGAGAAAGTTGATGTGGGGAGTCTTGAGGAGAGACCTGCACAGAGGCAGCTGCTTGCCACGACATGGCAAAATGAATTCCAAGTGCCCACGGGCACATGATGGCAGTGGCCAGAGTGTGTCTGAGTGGGCACTCAGCTCTGCCCCTCAGCATCCCTGGGTCTGAAGAGAAGCCTGAATGGACTTCACAGACAGCCCACCTTGTTCACAGTGTGTTGTAATTGCTGCTGCATCCTCCTTTCCAAAAAATGTACAGCTCCTTCTAAGATTTTTGCCGGTAAATGGAAGTTGAGGAGAGATGTAAATGAGTCATGACTGTACTTTGTTACATACAGTTATAAATCCAGCTTGGTCCAGCTTGTGTTAAGGCCTGAATCTAAGTGTGACTTTGCGGTAATTTGCAACAGACTAGCTTTTGGAGCTGCGACACTTTGCTGTCTTTACCTCTGGCTGTGGCATGTTCCTAAATGTCCTCCCTCCAAATACCATGTCCAGGTGCTTTCTACACATATGCAGAGCAAATGCAATGTTTGTTTTTTCTCTGAGAAGACAACTTAGGCCTTTGGTTCTGTCATCAGTCAGATGAGAGTCAGCTGCTCTAGGGCTGCTCCTATTCCCAGTCTGCTCTGGAATGTATATTCTCCCAGATGTTTGGTTCTCACTGGCAACAAATTTCACACAGGAGCATTTTCTAAAAAGGCCCTGCCAAAATTTGGTCCCACAGTTGGGCTAAGTGATAGCACAAGGTTTCCTTCTCCCTGGCTGCTGTGTCCTGTGCTGTGTGGCTCTGTGGGGCGTTGTTGGCTCAGCATTACCCAGCGGTGATGCAATTCCTGGTATCATCATGCACCTTGGCCCCAGCAAATATAAAAGGCCTCATCCTGCTGGCCTCAGGATGAGTTACCAGCAGGTAACTCTGTCTTTATAACTTTCTTTATAATGTTTGGAGGCGGTGGCTTGTGTGGAGGTGGGAGGATGGCACACATTTGTCACTGCCTCTCGATTACCTTGAGGCAGGTTAGCCAGGTTGTAGATTAACTGTGCACAAAAGCCCAGCAATTACACAGCCATTATAGATATGCCATTATGTATAGCCTTATGTTTATGACTTCCTTCTTTCTTAACCCTATTTCTCAAAGGCAAATACATTGAATGTGTGAAGTTTTCTCAGCCTGGCCTGACACAGTCTTTGTGTGACCTGCATTACTTCTAAATGACATGTGCCCTCCTACCTGCCCTGCCTGCTATCTGCTGATCATCCTGGGTCTCAGCAGGATGACTGGGACTGAGAGACCTCAAGGAAATGCCCATCAGAGCTGGTGGGCATGGGCTGTGGAAGGAGAGGGTCTTGTTTGTGTTGCCTGCAAGCACCACATGATTCTGTGTGCCCTGTGAGCTCAGCTGAGAGCTGCCTGCCCTGCTGTGGTCACAGGGGCTCAGCTCCACTGGGGCTTGTTGAAACCAAAACACAGCTTGGTGTCAGGAAGGAAGGCACGAGAACAGACACTGTCTTGAAACTGCTGAGCACTGACTATGGAGGAAGAAGGGAGTAAACAACCCCTGGGCAGAGGGAGAGCAGGGTGAAGCCTGGATCCCTGCATCCCCCCCATGGAGGGTCCCTGCACAGAGGGCAGGCAGAGCGTGTGTGGGCACACCATGGCACACCATGGAGGTATTTAGATTCCCCTTTGCCTGTGAGCTGGCAGGCCATGTGCATGCCATGCATCTTGGCTTGACAAGGGGAATAGCCACCTCTCCTCCCTGCACTCTGGCTACCATGCCAGGCTCTTGTGAGGCCTGGCTTGCTGCAGGCAGTTGGGAGCAGGGGTAGACTCTGGCCTCACAAGGGGGCCAGGGGTGTGTTGGTGTGTGTGGTCATTCCTCTTGGCTGTCAGGGAAACCAGTGCACTTCAGCCTGCACAGCTGCTTCCAGTGCCTTTTCATGAGCTGGCTGATTTCTCTCTTAACGCACACATTATATTGGCATGGCTGTTGAATGAATACAGAAAGTGCTGGGAAATGCATGTTGACTTATAGACAGCTGGAGATTTAGTATGATTCACAGAAACACCCATAGCTGAGAAAATACTCATAAAAGCAACCAGCCACTTACTCTAGCTTAACACTTCCACTTCTGGCTGGGACAAGGAAGTGCCAGCTCCTCAGGAAAGCAAGTGGGCGGGCTCACTCAGGTGTGTCTGAACTGTGGGAGGAATTTGCCTTGAAAACATTTGTGATTCAGCCTCCTAAACCCAGTCCCTCAGCCCTCGTGCTGGCCCAGGTCAAACCCATCGATGACATCAGGCAAGGGACTTTTGGCACACTTCGGTAAGACAAATCCAGACCCAGATTTTGCAACACTTTTGAAAAACCTCACCAAAGCCAAACATGGCTAAGCTGGGGAATACCATGAGCACAGTTTGCCTCTTGGGCCTGTCTCCCACGCTCTTCTTTCTCTCCAAAGGGTTGCCACTGAGCTTGCAAACAGAAAATAAGCTCAATGTCATTGACTTCAGCAAGTCTCTGTGCATGTGGCAATGGTCCCATGAGCATCAGCAGGACTGCAGTGCCCAGGAAAAGTGGTTCTGGGATAGGCTGAGGCTGAGAGGCACTAGTGAGCCCTGGGCAGGGTAACCCCCTAGCTGTCTTTAGTGCCAAGCTCAACCCATGGCTGCTGATTAGAGTGCTACACAGGGTAGGGCAAGGAGGGCTTCAGAAAAAATCGCTTTTTGGGAAATCCTCCGTCCTTCTCCCTGGTGCTGTCCCCTGCAGTGGGAGCAGACTAGCAGATGTTTCAATGATGATAGCCTTCCATGGTTTCAAATTGCCAAGTTCTGCCCTTCTTTCTCCCTTCTCCCCTTCAAAACTAGAAAAAGAAGAAAAGTCCATCTACTTCCTAAAGTTTAGAAATTTTTGGGAGGTGCAGAGTTAATAAGGTGGAATTTGAAGTAAAATGGATTCTGAGCTTGAAAAAAAGCAGAAAACAGAGGACTGAACACTGAGTGTAGTCTTTCTGTGGCACATCCTCACCTGCATCAAGGCACCCTGCTGTTAGAAGGAAACACTCCTGCGCAAAGTGTACACTGACACCCTCTCCCTTGGCAAGCAGAATTAATCATACTTATGTGCCATATTCCATTTTAATTTTTATTGCACAGTCCAAGATTAAAGGTTAATGTAGTACATCTCCCCATCTCCACTCCCATTACAATGGAGTGCTTTGAATAACTATTAACTTCTCGGTTAACTGAAAGAAAATTGTTAATCATCTACAAGCTTATGTTGCATAAAAATCGTTCTCTAACTTTCTCCTGACTGTGGGAGAGCCCTTTCCTCAACTCTGACCTTCAACGACACCTGGTACCTGCAGCCTGCAAAGCACAGAAAATCATACTACATGGGCTTATCTGCCAGCCAAGGTCATAAACTGCGTGAATCAGTGGACTGCAACTTATGTTTCTCGGTGTTGATGTTGATCCAACATCCAGTTCTTCTGCCAGCAAAGATACAGTTCTTCGGGTCTTCAGAAAGCACCTAATGAGTTGCTTTGCTTTGTTTTGTTTTTAATTTAGCAAATTAAGGCTAATCTGTGGAGTGCTGGGTGTTGCTGGGGCACACAGGGTGACAGTACAGCCTGTCCTTCCCGCTGCACCAGACGTGCGCAGGCTGGCAGGCGTGTGCACTCTGTGGGTCAGCAGCAGGGCTAGGGCTGCCTGCCCCATGGACCAGCTCTCCACTGGGAATCTGCAATGTGGGGCAGCGGCAAGGCTCTGGAGACTTTGGCATCCCCCTGCCAAAGGAACCTGTTGGCATCTCAGGTGGGGGGTGGTGGCTTCTGCACCATTCTGCCTCCTCGTGCAGCTGCTGCAAGTTTGGCTGCGGAGGTGCGGCCTCCCTGTTGAGGGATTACATGGAGGAGGCTTGAGTCCAGCCATTTGGGAAATAAATCACCCGCTGTTTGTGAAGTAGGAGGGAAGCACTTGGGACGGTGAAAGATTAGACTGTAAGCCTCACAAAAATCCCCTTCTGGCTGTAAAGATGGGCTGTGGATGTTGTGTTTTTTAGCTCTTAAAATGATTATTTCTGTGCCAGACTTATTAGGCAAGATATTGTTGGGATCTTGGCAAAGAGATAAATATGGCTGCAGGCTCCGCAGTCGCTCCTCTCCACATCTGGTCACTGTCAGGCCTTCAGCTAATAGGCTGAGGTCTGTGTGCTACAGTAAACAGCCTCTGCAGCTGCTAGGGGCTAAGTGTAACTATATATTGCTCCAAACACAAACATTTCCACATTAGGCATTGCATGTCCTCCCCCGGCACAGAGCTGCAGCCACTGACCTCGGGAGCCTGCACTGCATCAGCTTGCCGTGGCTTCCCCTTGGCCAGCAAATTCCGTCTCTTTTTATGGCTGTGGCTCTTGAAAGTGAGAGCAACAGCCTCTGCTCGGGTCAAGCTGCATGTGGCCAAGAATTGTGCAACCTCCTGCAGATGGACTCAGTGCTGAACAGCCAGGAGCCTGGCCAGGAGAGACTTGCTGGGGACAGAGGGCAACGTGGGGAGAAACGGGTGGTGCCAGCATCAGGGAGCTGCCGAGGGAAGGGTTTTGGAGGAAGGCACAGATCTCCTGGGACTTTCTAGATACCCCTGGCTGGGTGTTGTCATCCCCCCCGGCACCTCCCCCCGGAAGCCCTGCAGTGAACTGGGAGCTGCTCTTGGCTGGACTTCAGACAAGCTGCTGTGCATGCAAACATGAGGTTTCTGTGTACAGTGCCCAGCTCCCCCAGTTGTCCTTCCTCCCCTCTTCCTCCTCCTCTGTACTTTTCTCTACTGTCCAAGGCTGGGAGCAATTTGGTCAAGACTGCTTTCAGCAAGGTGTTTGCTACACTTGTCTTGTGAAAAAGACAAACACGTCTTATCAGCTGGAGCCTTTGTCCACCCATAGGATAAAAATAAAATCCACTTCCATCCAGTATCTGCAGGAGAGCTCACTCATACATGAGGGAATCTGTGAGTGGAGGGGGTTTGGTGTAGCTGTTTTCAGGTCTGGCCCGTTTCCAAGTTGCTGCAGCGTTCTGTCCTTCAGTGCCTGCTCCAGTGAACTGGATAGATGACAGGGCTCAAGGAGGCTTTGCCCCAGTGCAGCAGTTGGGTGTCTAAAGAAATCTTTCCAGAGAAGGCTTTTCCGAGACCCGGCATCCAACACAGCAGGTGCATCCCAGTCACCAGCCCCCATGGGAAATTCAGCAGGCCGTGCTGACTGGGCCCTGCCTAAATACCTTCTGATTAATAAAGTGTTAGCCTATTTACATCAGCCCTCCAGCCTGCTTGTCTACTGCTCAGCACCGCTTGGTGCTGCAGGGAAGAAAGACACCTCTTGCTGTTTGGTTGACTCCAGGCTGGATCAGCTGGCCAGGTGCGTGGCCAATTTCCATTGCTGCTTTGAAGCTGAGAAGTATTTTGAAAAGAATAGAGCCTTTAGCCTTGTAAGTAAAAGCCATTTATCTTAAGATGAAAAAAGTGCTGGCATGGAAAAATTCCAATGCTATGAAAGTCTCTTTTCCTGAATGTCTTGGATACTTGCTGGATTAGGTTCACTGGTAAGGAGCTTGGAGTTATGAATGTGTCTTTTACAGAAATGAGCTGCAGAAGGAAAAGGCAAGCACTGGCACGCTTGTAAGTGGGACAGAGCGAGATTCCCTGTGGACCAGACATTTCTGAGATTGCTTTTAGAGGTACGGTCAGTATTGCTGCAGCAAGTTGAGGTGGTACTAAATCCCCTATTGTAACCATAGCTGTTACTATTTCCCAGGGGTATAGTATCAGCAGAATACCTAACATAAACAAAAGCTAAGCACTGTTGGCTTTGCTCTGCGTGGCTGTTTAATAACACTTTGTGCTGCATATGGACAGCATCAGAGTGTTTTATAGACGCTAATGAAATTAGCCTCATGATGCTCTGGCGAGGTGGGGATGTGTTATTAGCCCTTTCCCTGGACTCAGTGTGTGTGTGGTGTAGGATTCCCAGTAGTGTGGGGTGCTCGTGCCTGCACTTTCCAGCAGTAAATACCTCGTTGGGATGGGACCTTCTGCAGTCCTTGGTCTGCTCCACCACTCCCTCTCCAGACAGTTTCTGACTCTTGGTCCAATGGTGGGTGTGAGAGGAGGTGATGGCAAGCGTGCTGCCATGTCACCCCCCTGCTAGGCACAGACTTTTCTCCTGGGTCAGAGTAACCTTCCACCACTCAAGGTCTGCTGGCAGGGACAGAAAACTCAGATCCTCCTCTCGAATCACTAAGCATGTCTGCTACATTTCAGGACCTTATGTCAGCTTGCAGTGGCTGAAGTCCAGGACTTTTCCTTCATGGCCAGTGTGGGATAGTGGAGATGCTGGAGAGGAGTTCTCTTGCTTGCACTGTGCATGGCTCTGACCTCTTTGCGTGGAAGATGGGGTCTGCAACAGCTGTGCAATGATCCAGCCCTGCTCACGTGCAGCAGCCCCAGTTTTGTCACAAACACCAGTGCTGGCCCCAGGGTTGTATTGAAGCTACCACAGATGCATTGCTTTAAATAGATCCTAAGCAAACCTCTCTGTTTGTTTTTCTTGACATGGTACTGACTGGTGCTTTCCAAGAAACAAGGAATAAAAAGCTGGATTCACAGTGGTGACTTTGACTCCATCTGGCAAAAGCAAACTGATCTCCTAAAAGAGAAAGGCACAGCCATGAATAGAAAAAGTAAACAGGTCATTGTAAGAAGCAGTCTGTTCCTTTCGGTCCAGTGGCTGCCAGTTACAAAATCACACTGGAACTTGGTTAGAAGATCCCTCCACTTTAGGATTTTCTCCATCATGAGAAAGCCAAAGGTCTTTCCAGACCTTAGATGAGAGCTGCATATGGAGTTTAGTATTGGATTTCATAAGGTTTGCTGTACTTTACCCTACTCTGCTAGGTAAATATTTTGCTTCCAAATCATAATTTGCCTTTCTGGGTCCCATGGCCTGTGAGGCTGGACCTGACTGGGGAACCACCACTCATTCTGCATTAAATAAACTTCTGTGAACCCCTAAGACACTCCTTTGGTGTGTTACTGCCTTCTAGCTGAACGTTCAGCCTGCAGGAGCTGAGAAACCACCCTGCCTGTGCAGTAGTAACACACAGGCCATTGAAAGTGGTCTCCATGACTCAGAGTGGTGGGAAAACGCCAGGCTCAGGCTGTGAAGACACTGTGCTGGAGGTAATTATGTTTGTGATGGGTAGAGTCAGACCCCTTATTGCAACACAGGCTTAAATATGGATGTGCTTGAAGACTTTGTCAGGTCTTGAAGACTTTGACAGGTCTGGATCTAAATTTCGTGACTGGTTCTGTCTTAGTGGCTGGCTGGGCCATGCACTCCTGAAATCCAAACTGTCCACCTTGTAAAGCTCCACCTCTGAAGAGAAGTTGCCAACAGCATTACCTATGCACAGCACATTGGGTGGGCTCCTCGTTGTGGGGGTGGTGGTGACAAATACACTTCAGTTTTATTTTATGGCTATGTTCACACATCTTTTAGGCAAGCAAGCACTGACAGGGAGAGCTTGGGGCAGGTTTTTTCTTCCATGCCAGTTGATGAGCTGTGGGGAGAGTGTGAGCACCCCAGAAAGGCTCTGCCCTAATGGCTCTCCCCTTCCCTGCCTGTGCTAATTAGAGCTCAACTTAAGCCATGAAGCTTAAGGGTCACTTCTACAAACTCTCTTATCATGACATGCAACATCGACACCAGTAGGCAGTCTTGGTGTTTATGTAGAAATTCCATCTTCTTCCAAGCTGACTGCTGGCCTTTTGCAACTCTGCTTGAAATTTGGGCTCTTTATAATCTGAACGATAAATTTCAGGTGCTTCCCACTTGGGTTTTTTTCTGCTGCCTGTAGTGCCCGGAATATATGTAACAGTCTATTGATGGAAATGATAATTAGGGGATTTGTCATGAGAAATGTGCATGAACTTTTCAAGCTGTCATTCAAAAAATGATTTTTTACAGTCAACTCTCGATTATCTGTGGGTACATTCTCTGAGCTGCAGATTAGATGTGCCATATTTTAAAAATGCAGAACTCTTTCAGAGCCATTATAAAGTATAATGTACAATGTTTTTTCTCTTTATTTATAACCTCATGCTGCATCTTAAACTTTTTTTTCCAAGGCAAAGGTATTAAAGTATTACGTTCCTGGAGCCTTATTTACATATATTTTGTATTAGTAGTTCTGCTTTTCTTTCTTTGCCCTCATTACCCTGGATACTGAGAGCTGAACATACCAGCTTATAGCATCTGTGGAGGAGGGCATGTGACATGGTAACCTTTCCCCAGCTGTTTTCTTTTCTTCTGGTGCTGCACAAGAGTTTCTGCAGCGTGATGCTGCACAGCCAGATGGGCTGGAGAGGAAGAGGAAGTGCTCTGCTGTGAAAGAAAAAAAAAAGGTCTGTACCTGAAGAAACATGAGTGAGTGACAAACAGCTGAAACAGAAGGGATATCTTAGAAACCATTTGTCAGGCTGAAGAAGCGTCAGCTTGTTAAAACAGTTAAAAGGATGAATTGACAGATGAAGGCTCAGTGCAAATTCAGCTGCCATCACTTCAAAAGCCCTCACAGCTGAATCAGCAAATTTCTGTTTCCATACATAATGGATGCAGTCAGTGTGCCATTATGATGCCCACAAGAAGACTTGTGTTAAGCTCTCTAAATTAGCTGTTTATGATAGTCACACTCTATAGCTGTAACTTATTTTTTCCTGGGCCTCCTTCTCATCTCCTCTCATGCCTTTTGTTTTTGCAGCCCTGGGAACAGCTGCCTAAGCAAGGATTTTGGGAAGGGAGTGGTACTGACTCAGTGCTACCATGCCGAGATTTTCAGCCATGCCCTTCATGCTCTGGCGGGCCGGTGTGCTGCCTGCCTGTCCCCCTGCCTCGAGCTGGTGCTGCCGGTCCCAGCGTGGGCCAGGAGCCAGGGGCCAGCAGCGCCACTGGGCTGACCCGCGGGGACCCAGCCTGCGGGAGTGTGCAGCTACAGCACTGGGCACATTGTACCTGCTCCTTCCTTGGCATCCCCTCGCTGCCTCTGCTGCCAGAAACACCTTTCCTCTGCCACCACCTCCTCTCAAGAGTCCCTGGGTCACACCGGCCTGGAGCTGCTGCCCTCGCCCCCCCGCTCCCCCCTCCCGCTGGGATGTGGTTTGGAGTGTGCTCCCCTCCTGCCCGGCTGAGCCCTGCCCACGCCAGCGCTGGGTATAGCTACTGCTAGGGAAAGACCCAAATTAACCCTACCCAGGCTTTGGCAGCCTTTGGGTCCAGATACCTTGTTTGATTATAGAGTTCTCTAAGACTTGAGACCTATCTTTTTTCGGTGTTACTTGAAGAGTTTGAAAGTAGCTCAGGATCGTCACAAAAAAATCCTGCTGAGTAAAGTATTATTGAATGATTGTCAACACTAATCCAAAATCTACTGCCCTATGATAGATTTAATCTCCTATTTTTGTGGGGGCTTTTTTGAGCTGAAGGAATGAAGAGGAATAAGAAAGAGTATAAAAAACCAAACACTTTTCCGTGAAAAAAAAAAAAAAAAAA
>VXAX01004176.1:210144-243092 GCA_013399835.1 Leptocoma aspasia
AAAAAAAAAAAAAAAAAAAGAAGTTGGCACCTTTTTATTCAAATCAGAAGATCTTCTGAAAGCAACATTTGGCTGAATTTTTTTTTTAAACCGTTGGCTGAGAAATGTCAACCAGCTCTAGTATCTTATGAAAGATGTTGCACTTAATAAAACTGCAGGCAGGGAGGCAGAGACAATACACCGATTCATCCCCCATAGCCCCTCGCTCTCTTCCCCTGCTGCTCCGCTCGCTCCCGAGGGTGCTAGCCCTATCAGGTGATGTGAGCCCCTCCCGTGGCTTCAGTGTGATTTCCAGGCTAAGCAGACGTTTTGTAGCCAGAGCTGCAGGGCATTAGCCCGCAGGAGATAAGGGAAGCACACATCCCTGCCCGGGGGGGATGCACGGCATCTCTGCCGCGGAACAGCGGGAGCTGTGACACCTCCGGTGGATTTGCTGAGTGGAGGCCAGCAAAGCACAGCGGAGCAAGCAGTAGTGCCGGCTAATCCCCTTTTCCTTACACAGGCTTTTTGCTTCCCTCTCTTGACCCTGGGGAAGTGTGAACGCTGTGTTGCTGGTGGAGGAAGAATGGAGCAGCAGGAGCTCCGTACAGGACCCTTGCAGTGGCAGCAGCAGGGCAAAGCTGCCTCCGGGGGCTTCTCCTTGCTGTCCCTCTCCAGAGGTGCGACCAATTGGGACAGCAAAGTGCTGACGGCCCCCGGAGGCATAGGCAATGTTTCTGTTTGCTGTGCTATTTCGGGAAGTTTTCATAAGGTAAACAAGGGCCTCCTCTCGATTCATTGAGGTCATTAGTGAGCCGTAGGATGGTATTTACGTTGCTAAGGTATTCGGACAGGCTCTCTCCCAGACGGCAAGTTCACCGGGGAGGAGGTGACCTTCAGCGTTTCTTCTTTTGCCCTGTATCTGGCACGCAGGGGGCCTGTCTGTTCGACTGGAGTGCCTGGGTATTGTAACCAAAATAAATCATCCTTATCGTGGCTGGTGGCAATACTGCAATGGAAACAGAAACAGGCGCCTACTTTGAACTTTGTGAAAATGGCATAGCTGCGAGGAGTGGGATGGGAGGTTGGAGGATGAACTCCAGGCAGCTGCAGCCACCACCTGTCCTGAGCAGGGCTCTCCTTTTTGGGGCCAGCCTCCCAGCTTGGCATGGACTGTGCATGACAGGGGAACTGATCTGCTGTCCAAATTAAAGCAAATAACTGCTGGGGAGTATTTCTAATGAGAGAAAAGGAGAGTGTGTGGTGATGTTCTGGCTTGTAATGCTATCACAAATTGACAAGGGAACCCCCTAACCCTCTGTCTCTCCCCTCCCTGTGCAAATCACAATACACAACTTTTCATTTTGGCTTCCTAGTCTGTTTCAGTGAGTTGTAGAACCACTTAAGACTGTTGGGTTTTTTCCTGTGGATTTATATGGTTCTCACAGTGCTGAGGGCTGACTGATTGAACTGTCACAGCACTGAAGAAAATGACCACCTGGAGAATCTACTCAGACCAGCAGTGCTGTGAATACCATAATCATAGGAAAAAACCTTACAGTTTGCATTGCATAGAGTTGCATTCAAACCCAGCCACTCCATATAAGAGCAGGCCATGAACTGAAGACTGAATTCTCTGGTGCTCAGCCATGTGTAATAATTCTTTGCCTTTGAAGGAGTATTTGTAGAGACCCTGTCCAGCTGCTGCACATTTTCATGAAGCTTGTAGCAGCAACTTCCTATCTCAGAGGCCAAAATGTTTCAAAGAGGATTTTCTGGTTGGTGTCAAGGAAAACAGATGTGGGAAAGGTGGGGAGATGTGCAGGGAAGAAAGGGCTTGTGCTTGAAGCAAAGCCAGGTGAAGGAGGTCCTGCCTCCTACCATGAGCAAGGCACACATGCTGTTTGTAACTCCATGGCCTTGCCGTGGGGCAGGATGAGCATGAGTGACGTGGGCATTCAGGCTGTTGAGTGCTTTGGTGTCCGTGGGCATGAGATGTCACTCCCTTGCTGCAGGCCCTTCAAACCCCAGGCAAAGGCACTGGCTCCACCACCTAGGAGAGGGAAGTCATGGGCATCCCAGCTGCAGGGTCAGCCATGGGAAGTTCCTGCCTTGAGCTATCCCATGTGATATCCCTGGTGATGCTCTGCACCGTGGCAGAATCAGGCAAAGGGCTTTAAGATGAATTGCTTTAATGCTTCCACACTCCTCCTTCTCTCCCTGCCTCAAAGAGACAAACCTTAGCTTTGAAGCCTTTGAAATTACATCAAAGGATGAGATTTCCAAAAGAGCTTAAGGGAGTTGGGTGCGTTTGTCCCATTGATGGTCAAGAGGAGATGGGGAGATGGGTGCTTAATCCCTGGAGGTGCTTTGAAAATTTTGTCCTATGTGTACATCCTTGCTGGAGAGGAAGTGAGAAGCAGCTGGCAGCTCCTTGGCTTTGTAAAAGGCAAATCTTGCCCTTTTTTTTTTTCTGAAGATAAAACAAGATGGATTTGAAAATTATGTCCAAAACTCAAGTTTACCATGAAAACCTCTGTTTTTTAAAGACGAAGGATCTAAAACCAGCCTGTGACTTTGCCTGATACAAAAGATGGTGTGTGTTGATAACTGAGGTGCTTTTACTTTCTCTCCTTTTGCATCACTGTGGGCGTTGTGTAACCTTGCTGGAATCCTCTCAACATGGAGGCTGTTACCTGTGCAGGTAGTGCCACTTCTCTGCCTCTCTTGGCGTCATCTTTCAGCAGTACTTTAGTATTGTGTTACTTTATGACGAAGGGTATCACCACTCGTTTGCTTTTGCTGGTGAATATTAAACCCGTGTGGTTTAACTCATGACACCCTGCAGGGAGAAACTGCGGGAGCAGCGTGCACTCTTGGGATCTTCTCACTGCTGCCAGTGCTGATGCCAAATGGCTGCTACCAGGCTGTCTTGGGAGCCGCAGACAGGACTTGCTGGGAGCTTTAAGTGCTGTTTTGGCCAAGCCTGCTCAGAGTGAGGAGCCACCAGGCAAGCATGGGGGGTATGGGGCTACTGCTGGTGCCCGTTCTTGGGGCTGGTGGTGACCAAGAGTAGGGGTGGTGGGAGGAGGTTGTGGCTGGGGGCTGTGGCCAAGGGCTGGTGTTGATGGTCTCTTGCAGAAAGGCAAAGGAAGCTGGGCTGCAGCCTTGCTGTTGTGCTATTTCTGTTCAAGGTAATAACAGGAACTCCACTGTAAATAAAAATAGACAAGTGAAGAATTTCCCGAGTCTGTCTCTGCTCATTTCTTTCCTGATGAGGAATTATCCCACACCAGAAGAGTAAATCCTTTCTGTCTGCTCCTTGGAAACTGGGACAATAACACTGGAAGCGAAAGAAGAGATTATGGAGTTGTCACGAGGGCAACAGCAACATATTGTACACTGGGTGCCAAAAATGCCTTCTTTAAAGCAAATAATAGCCGTGCTCTGCGGGCTCATCCCGGCAGCATGAGGGCAGGCAGAGGCAGTCCCTGCTGCTCTCTCGCCCTGCCGGGGCTGGGCTGGGTGCGGGCTCTGTCTCCTGGCTGCCCCGAGGGGCCCTGCTGCTGCACCGCACTTGGCGGCACCTCACCTTTGGAAGCACATAGCATTCCTGCATCAGCTGATAATCAAAGAAGGTGTGAGGGGTGTGACCTTCTTTCCCTGATGCTATCAAGTGCCTTTTTCACACAAGACAACATTTTGCTGCGAAGTCTGAATTTTTGGGGGCACTTTTTTCTTACCATATGGTCCAGGGCTCTGCAAGTCTCCCACCCGTAGCCACTGAATGTGTCTTTTGGTTAATAACTGCTGCTTCATCATCAAAGTGCATTAACTGCACTATTCCCACAGAGCCAGGGGACTCTGACAAGAACTGGACTAACTGACCTTTGTCACTGTCTTCCTGCCCCTCCAACGGTGCTACGTTCACTTGCTCCTTTTCAAGTGTCCTTCGCATTTGAGGAAATCCCAAGTTACCAGGAAATGCAGAGGCATTTTAGCAGGAGTTCCGGCAGACGCTTTGGGGAACCTGCAGATGTGCTGCAGACCAAAGATGGGATGTGGCAGCCAGAGGCAGGGTCACACAACCCCAGGTGAACACTTAACCCTGCCAGAGGGCTCTGTGCAAAATGCATGCTCACGCTTCCCATCCCAGACGGGGTTTGTAGGGAGAGTTAGTGACTCACTAGGGGTGGGAGTCTTGTTAAAGCTGTCACATGGAGGGAGTGTCAGAAGCTCACCCAGTTTCAGATGTTGATTTTTCCATTCTCAGCTATTCATGGCTACAGTAATGAGATGGATAACCCCACTGTTATTGTCTGTACAGAAAGTGAAGGACAAGTGGCATCTACTTTCAGAAGCAAATGCAGGAATGTTGTTGGATTTTTCTCCCCCAGATTGTAAGCACTAAGATAGTGTTTTCAAACCCCTTATTTTTGAGAAGTTTGATTATGCTTTAACTAAAACCAAAATGTCAAAACATAGAAGCACTATATCTTCTCTGAAAGTGTGTTACCCTTTTTTATAAAAAACAGTCACTGATATTGATGGATAGATGCTTTGAAGAAAGAGGGGAGGTTCTTGTTTCTGCCCCCAAATCCCAGCCACCCTATGATCAAACTTCTGATCAAAGTTTACAAAGTTTGAAACTGCAGAGTAAAGAGAAATGCAAAGCAGCTTGTGAATGGAGAGGTGTGAAACCGAGGGTGTGAAACAGCAGATCTAATCTGCCAGGTTAGCTTTCTCTCTCTACTGAGATGTAACCCACAAAAGATCAGGCAACTCTTCCATACAGGATTTGAACTTGAGAAGATTTTAAAAAGGCCTGTATGAGATGGATACCCAGAGAAAGAGGGATTTGTGTGCATGTGGAACCCTGCTAGCAGGGATAACTAGTTCTGGGAGGCTGAATACAGCCTGAGAAGCCCAAGTTCTGTCCTTACTCATGAATACAGCTTTTGTCGATGGCTGTAGATGTTAGAAGGATGAAGCACCTGGATGGTCTCACCCCCTCTCCACCTCCTGCTGTCTACGTGACTGACAGAGTGGATCTGGTGTCAAAGTTTTTTAAGCAAACCTGAAGCTCCTTCATGCCTCTTACCCAAGTTGCCTTACTGAGGAGCAGAAGATGATTGGGACTGACAGTAAATGCTGCAGGAGAAAAAGTGGGTGGTGGTTCTAATTTAGGGATGCTCTCTAATTTTACCCTTGCTCTCTAATTTTACCTCTTTTCTCTCTAATTTAGGGATTCAGTGCACATTGTTTGGCTAAAGCTCAAAATTGCTCTATTCATCCACTACCTTGCTGAAGCCTAGATTTTCACAGCAGCCTGCTACTAGCATTGCTGAGGAGCAGGATACTTACTCAGAATATTACTTTTGTGCTTGTCAAGCATTTCCAGAAAAAATTATTTGTATTTTAAGATTTTTTTTTTCCTGGAGTTTATGAAAAAAATATTTTCCGTTCAAAGCTTAGCCCTCTTGATGTTTTTTTCATCATGGCATTAGTCTAGCCAAGTACTTACATCCATGCTCAAGTGTAAATGCATGCCTAATAGAGTTAAAAGGAGCTTCAAGAGTGTCCCTTGCTGCCCTACTGAACAGGCACAGGCAATGTGTAAATGTAGGTGTCTTGCTGAATCAGAGCTAAGTGATAATATGCTCTCACTAGCTGAGACAGAGCAGTGAACTGCATGTGTTAACAAGGTGAAATTTCAGAGTGGAAGTGACATTAGAGGACAGGGAAACCAGTTTTTAATAGTATCTGCTGCACCTTGACATTGCTGCAAGACAAGAGTCTGAGCTGAAGCAGTAGGACTCTGAGACATAACTTGGAAGTAGTCTGGACGTTTTGCATCTCTGTTGGCTTTCTGTGTGGGCATACAGAGGGGAGGATTTCTTCTGTTCTCATGTGTGGAGTCACACACCTTACTTTCTCATGGTAGGACAAATAGGCCACCAAGAAAGTAGAACACTTGGTCTCTCTCCTCTATGGGAGGTGCAGTGCAGATTGGCTTCTGAGAACTAGGACAGTGCCTCCAAAAGTAGAACAGCTGGTCACCCTTTTCGTGGGTTTGTTGACTTACAAATGTATCCTTTAAAGCTCAAGATTTAAGAGACATTTTTGGCCTACTTAGGGAAATGTTTCCTGAAAATAAGGACAGATACACTGGAACAGACCCAAACCTCTGCTCTTCTTCTGGAGCACTGAGCACGGCTAGCTGTGGAGGATCCACATGCTCGGCAAATAAACCCAACAGGTCCTCTGTGTCACTTCTTGCATAGTGAGTGATACCACAGTGACAAATCCACCTCTCCTTGTCTGGGAGGTGATCACTTTTCAGTAGCAGAACATGGGCAGAAAGAGTTGCACTGCAGTGTGAGATGAGACTTGCACTGCAGAGTGTGCTTCACTTCAGGAAAACTGTTACCAAATCAAATTTGCATACATGTGTATGCTACATCTATCTATCTATCTATCTATCTATCTATCTATCTATCTATCTATCTATCTATCTATCTATCTATCTACCTAAAATATCTATTCAATCAGAATCAAAATCTGACTTCCATTCAAGTACATAGAAAGCATCCACAGAGGGTTTAATTCTCCTGCATTAAGGTCTTTCTCTAAGTGTAATTAGGTCCACAATGTCTACAATCCCATTTCAGTTCTAGCAATGCCAGTGGGATGCTAGCATGTTGTCCTGGTCAGTAGAATGTGCCTGGGGACAATGCAGCAGCCTGTATGGGTAAACAGGAGCAAAGAGCACAAACCAGGCCAGCTGACATGGCTCTTGGAAAGAAGCTGCTGTCCTCACTGGTTGAGAAAAACCTCTCCATGCCTCCTGTAATGATGGCCATTAATATTTCTACCTGGTTGTGACTTGGACTAATCCCACAGGAGCTTCTCACCTTGAGCCAGAGGTTACTCAAAGTCATTGTGCTGCTCTGAAGTCTGGGTTCACTCTCTGGGGACTCATCATTAGTCAAGTCAGGTATGAGGCTGAATCTTAATAGTTAGAGAGGAAGGCTAATAGAAAGGGAAGCCTTCCAATTTTTTTTATCCAGTAAGTGTGCTATGGTAATGAATTTGGAGCCTAGTGGCTCCAGTTGGAGCGGGAAGCTTACTGCATTGAGAGCAGGTCTTTAATCCACATAAAGAGGTGTTTCATAAGCCATATGTGATGCCCTGCTTTGAATATTAATACCCAAAGTACTTATTCAGCTCACAGCCATTTCATGGAAATGCCATGCCTCTATGAGGCCAGACGGAGCCCTTGGGTGCTCCAGTTTTGGCTTTTTTTGCAAAGACAGTTTCAGGTTGTTCTGTACTCTTAATTCAAAATTCTCATTCAGCTTAGAGTCTCTGAAACCACTGCATTTATATTACATAATATTAACTGATTTTAGATTTAATGAAAATGTGAAGGAGACTATAGGACAGCAGGCTTGGTCTACTTAGCCAAGTGACCTGTTAGTTATATACTTCATGAAGTTACTTAATCTTCTACAGGGCAGGCTCTTCTAAAATGAAATAACACAGGAGGCAGGGACTGTTCTGGCAAGCACTCGTGTTTTTAAAGGCCTTCTGCAAAAACTGGGGAATGAATATTCAGTGTGAACTGAGATGTATTCTAGCTGTGTCAGCCATGCAGCTTTTTTTTTTTTTTACATTTATACCTGTGGGCAGAGCTGGGGAAATTACAGCTACAGCGGCCCTGGGGTAGCACTTGCTCCCACCAAGTGCCATTCATCCAGAGCTGGGAGCACAGCACCTATGGCAGTGGCAGGCTCAAAGTGAAGTGGAGCTCTTAGAAATGGACATGGACAACCCTGATTGTTTTTAATATTAGCATATGCCCATGATAATGCCTGGGGAAGATGCTTTGGGCTGCTACGCTGGGCCTTGGTCATACTCCAGCTCAAGCAATCAAGAGTGGAGCCAAGCCAGCTGCCTTGTGGGGGATCCTTCCCACAAAGCCAGACTTAGTGAGCAATGAGTGGGTTGTCACTTCTGTGCATTGATTGTTACAACTGTTTTTCTCTCCCAGTGCTGGAAAGGGAGGATGTAGCATGTATTGCTTTTCTCTGCGGGTGGTTACTGTATTTAAATGTGCTCCCTATTAAAAAGTATCATTGTTATTTGCTAGTTGTGGCTGCAAAGCGCTCTTGTTCTCTGGTGACCAGCAGGACACAGCACATACTTGCAGTGCTAGAATCCTGCTCTGAGGCAGGGCATAAACTAATCCTAGTCTTGACACTGATTAAGAAAATAAGTAAGAAATAGTTATGGAAGGGAACATTTGTGTGCAAATCTCAAGGACATGGACCTTGCAAACTGTGCTCATCAGCAAACCATCTCATCCTCTTTATTTATTCATGAGGCAAGAGGGTCACTTAATGTTTTGGACCAAATCCTTGTGGATTTCAGTTGTGTAGCCTATGATAAAAGTGGTGTACATAGGATCACACAGATCAGGTACCTTCCAGTGACTCTTCCAGGTGACTGGGAAGGGCACAGCCACACCACCAGACCGAAAGACTTCAGCCTGGGTGGGTAAGTGCTTGCAGAGAGGGGGGCCAGGAGCTCCTGTGTGAGCAACCACGGCATCACTCTGCTGAGCCTGGTAAGAAATCCTACCTGGGCCAAGGACAGCAACATAATATGGTAAGGAGAGACAGGAGTATCCTCTGGGGATTTCTAGGCACACAGCATGGTGTGGAGTTGTCCTGGGCATCTTCATTTCCTAAGCAAGATGAAGGTGTAACTTGCAAAGTACTCTGTGGGGTAAGAAAGCAGAAAATAAAGAATGAAAATGTCTACCCAAACCATAACTGTCAGCTGATGAATTCAAGGAGCATCAAGCACCATCCTGAATTTTTAAAGCATGTCAGATAACCCAGCTTGAATTTCAACAGGAGAGTAAGTAACTCACAGCAGAGAGGGATGAAACCCTCAGGTGTGCTGCAGGCAGAGGGAGTTTCAATGCCCCTACACCCCAGGGAGGCGGGTGGGAAGGTGACGTGGGTGTTGAGTGTCAACCTTTGGAAGATCCTTCTCCCATACCTGCCACTACCTTGGATATGGTCCTCCGCCCTGGCAAGTCCTTTCTCCTCACCTGGTGGGTGCATTTCATTTCTTGAGCTTGTCTTGGAGATGGACCAGCGGTGCTCTCAGGAGGCAAGGAGGCTGTGCAGAGACAAAAAAGAGGCAATAGGGCTTTGTGGGAGAGGGAACAGTGGTCAGAGATAGCTGAAAGTCTGCTCTCCCCCTGAGAGGGAGGGTCTGACCTCCTGGGGCTGAGAACTGCTGGAAGCTGAACAGCTGCGTTCTTTCTCCTGCTCGTGTGCTATTAGCTTGAGAAAATAGCCAGGACTGTTTGTTTTATGACTGTCCTGCATCTGGACATGCAGGGAAAGCTGGATCAGGTGGAACAGAGATGCTGCCCCCAGATAACTCCCCCTGCCTGCAGTGGGGCCAGTGCCCTTGTGGCTTTGCAGCACCACATGGCATCCAGAAGCTGAGCCTGGGTGGCTGCAGCATGAGCAGAGTGGCCTCTCTTCTCTGTTATACCCAACTGTTCCCCCTTCCCTGTCTGGGGTTATCTGTCTCTGTGAGCTTTTTCTGGGTTTCAGAGGGTTTGCTCAGTTCTGACCACAAAGGCACTAAAAAGAGATGGCTGAAAAGGCTGCTCCTGTGAGGGAAAGAGTAAGGTGCTGGAGGAACTGATGAGCAAGGAGATTGAACTGGGTGTAGCAAACAGGTCTAGGATGGAGCAAACAGATCTAAGATGGTGAAAGGATCACCTCTTCAGTTAAAGAGAATTTGAGGTCTGGGAGCTTATTTAGAGGGTGTGGGACTAGGACAGGATGGCAGTAAGCCCAGCCTTTAGACTGGCAAGAATTTAGGTCTTTCTCCCTTTACTCTTCCAAGGAGTGTGTGCCATGCATAGGGTGGGACTGGCAGTGGGAGCACTGGGCAGAGAGGAGAGAGCATGGCTTTCTAGCAACTCACCTCTGCCTTTGTGAAGGCAGTGATGGAGCTTCCAGGAAAGCAGAGGCTGTGCTCATGGTGCCTGGGTGGTGAACCAGGAAGTGTCAGGAGCTCATGACAAACAACAAATCTAAGGAGAAGGATTCGTTTTTCAAGACTGAAGTAGGCACAGAAAGTGGCACAAGGGTGATTTATGTACTTAAGCAAGGTTTTGGCATTTGTGCCCAGCTTTGTGGTTCATTTCCTCATTCACTCAAATGCATAAAGACTGAACAAATGTTTGGTAAACAGGAACCCAAGCTTTCAGCGATGAAAAGCTTTAACTCTCACCCACAGAGCTGCTTGCAGCATTGGCTTGGAAATGTTTTTGAGAGGAAGATGGTTTCCTCCTCCCCAGTCTCATGACTGGGGTAGCTGCAGCTGTGACCCCCCACTTTGCCTCATGGCTGCACCCCCACCAAGCTGCCAAGGGCTGGAATGGGAGAGAAAAGTGTGTGGTGAGGTGGGGCCCTTTGGGTCAGCCTCCATCGGCGCTGGCAGGGGCCAGCTCGGAAACTTGCACAGCTGCTGCCCGGGCTCGATTTGGGCTGTGAATAACTGGAGAGCTTTCCATCACCAGGGCTGTCAGTTCAGGTATTTGCAAGCACTTTCTTTGGTGGTTTCTTTTTAGTGTGGTTGCTGGACAGGGAGGACAGGATAGAGAGAGGAACCTTTCATGCTTCAGCTTCTGCAGCATCCGGCGTTTTCATGAAACCACAAAGGATGTTAAAGAAAAAAGAACAAGCGCTCTGTTTATAGGGATTTAGACCGTCAAAACAAAGAGGGGGCTGTGTTGTTCAGTGATCACTCAGAGTCAAGGAGCCAGAAGACATAGGTTCACAGGAGATGGGCTTCCAGGCTGAAGCCCACCCTCCCAGCCACAGTTTGCTGCCACTCGCTTGTGCTGCTACAAGGGTTGGCAGAGTTGGCTGGCACTTCATATCCACTGTGCTGCCCAGCATTGCTGTGCATATTAAGAAGTCTCTCAGGATGATGACTTTAAATGTCTGCAGCTGCCTGGGAATTTGTCTTGTGCAGGGCTTTTCCACTTGGAGCCCCTTGCAGGACATGTTGGACACAAAGGAGAAGCGTGCAGCACCCAAACGAGGAATGCATGGGAAAGGGAGTCAGGCAATATGTAGTCCACACACTGACATCTGCTGCTGCACTGGTTGAGAGCGAATTTTCTTTCCACCTGTGTTCAGTGCAGATTTTTGTGCAAGCACAATTATAGGAGGTAGCACAGAAACAGGTCTGATGGCAGGAGCAGAGAGGCTTCTGCTCCCAAAGGTAGTCTGGATGTTTTTTTTCGGAGCCTTTCACCAGGACAATGGCAGTGGGAGGAGAAGGGTGATGACAGCCTGTGATTCTTAATCTCTTGTTCATCTCTCCTCAGTGTCCAAGCTGACTGAAATGCAAAATGAAAGCAATTGTGCAGCATAAATCAGATGCTGGAAATCCTTTGCATGATCTACACCCAGTGTCACCACCACAGCTCCTGGGCTCTGTGCTGAGGTGGCCAAGACGGTGTGAAGCTGCCCCAACCCACCACTCACCCACCACTTCAGACCTTGGAGGAGCAAATTGCAAACCAAGAAATGGCCTGCAAACATCTTAAGCCACCCAGTGCTCTTTTGTAGGTATTTGTGGAGAAAGGCATTTTGGAGGGATGCAATATGAATGGCTGCAGTGCCATTGCAGACTGAAGGTCTGTGCAGTCAGTCCTGGTGGTGGCTACAGGAGCCTGCCTGCTCCCACACCCCAGTGGCTGCCATGATTCCCAGAAAAGCAGTGGCAACACAAGGGTAGAACATGAAAGAGGCACAGCTCTGCACAGCTGTGGGTGCCCTGCACCAAGGAGCATCCACACTCTGCCTCCAGCTTGGTGCATCAAAACTTTGCCCTCTGAATTTAAAGTTGCTCTGTTTTCCTAGATAAAGAGACCCCTGCCCACTGCCAAAATTCCTGGTTTCTCCTTGCTGCTGGAGTGTGGTAATTCTTAGAAAAAAGAGCTGTAGGAGGCAGAATAAATAAATAAGTTCTCACTCATATTTTTTAGTCACCCAGTGGCCATTGGATACCTCATATATTATTAGCAACCCAGGCATTTCGAACATAAACAGCAAGCAAGATGGGCTCGAGTGTGAGTGTGAGTGTAAATGTGAGTGTGAGTGTGGGGGTGTGGGTGTGGGTGTGTGTGTGTGCTGCCTCCAGATGCTGCTGGCACGTGTCTGATGTGTGGGCTCTGGGCATCCCAAAAGTGTCTCCCAAGCCAGCAGGCAGGGACAGCCAGGAGGGTGTCAGGCAAGAGCCCTCCTTTGCTTAGCAGGGAGGTGAGCACCCACTCCTGGCCTTCCCAAGTGCTCAGCCCCCTTCCAGGGTTCAGACTGCCCTGAGTCGAAGGGTTGGCCACGTGTGGTGCTCTGTTTCAATGGAATTATGTCCAAATCATCTCCTATTAACCTGCAAGGAAAATACTGGGCTAAGAATATTTTAGAAGCCTTTGGAAGGGCAAGGGCTGAATCAAATGCTACTGTTTTATTATCCAATTTTCTTTTAACAAGCTGTCCATTCACGGAGTGCCAGTGAAATCTGGAAGTTCTATTTTGGGTGTGGAAGAGACTTCATAATTTCTAGTACTTATGGAACCTGTGAAAGTTATTTTCTTTTTGGGTTTATGTAAAAACATTCCCAGAGTCAAGCATGTGGGGATTTTCTGAGGAAAAGGTGTGGAGATACAGTCTAAGTAGTCTCCATGGTTTTCATCATCTCGGTAGAGAAAAAAATCACATGTTTTACAAGGGTATTTTTTCCAAAAAAAGGCTTGATTAGGAGTCTCCACATTACATAAGTGACTTAATGCTGAAGATTCAAGCTAGTTAAATACATTTTTACCATGCTGTCTGTACAGATACTAATTAATTTACTCTAAGACCTTTTGGCCCCTTTGTTGTCAGGTATTCTTGCCAGGTGATTTTAGCCAATCAGAAATGAATTCTTTTCAGCATTGATTTTGTGAAAAGTTTAAATTTGCTTCTAGAGGTTTCTGTTGACTCTTATGGACAGGCATGCTGGTCCACAGTACTTCTGCAGAGCTATCAGAGTACATGTGCTAGTGAGTTTTGGATGGGCATCCCACACAATTGTGTCACCCACATGCATGACTTGGAAAAAACATATAAAGGCAGAATCTTTACCTGAGGTTCCCTTATAGTTAAATTTCTTCATTAAATAGCAGGTATTCCTGTTCACCAATAGCATATACCAAACCATCAGCCGAAGAAATTCGTAAAAGGCTGTGGGACTGACCACGAGGTAGCCAGAAGGTCAGTGAGGTCTGTCAGGTTAACAGCAGCATGGGAGGGGTAACTCCAAATTCAGCAGCATCATCCCAGACTTGCATGCTGTGAACCCCACCAAGCTAGCCAATACTTCCAATAGATTAGTTTTCCAGACTTACCCATCAACATTTTTCATAGCTAAATTTCTGTGGATCACATCTTTAGTGTTATCTTGAAATATATTTTGGTGTCCTTTAAACATATTATCACTCAGAGACAACACAAAGTGCCTTCAGGCACTAGGCAGAGAGCCAAAACCTGTCCTTGGATGAATATTTGCAATTCCTCATGTTATCTGAAGGTCAAGTTGGACCCAGACTGAAACGTTAAGTCAAAGAAGTTTTAGGAGGACAAAAGCAGTTATCGCTAGTTTCCACTTGCTTTTTTCTGGTGGTGGGGAGGTAAAACGTGAGTAAGAGGAGGCAAAGGGAACATCCCAAATGCATCTCGTAGGATTCTATGATCCCTTGGTTTCTAGCTGTTAAAGTGCAAGGCATTTTGCTCTTACCTTATAATTTGTGCTGAGCTCTTCCACAGCCTTTTTTGCCAACATTGAGCCCAACTGTGTCTTTGACTGAGTGCATGGTTTTTGGCTTTGCTACTGACCTTTTCTGTTGGGCCCACCTTTCTGGGTGACACCCCTGTGCAAGGATAGGGGTGCTTGCAAGAGGCATTCAGCTGGGTGCACCTCCTCCCTCCCAGTTTCAGGAAGGCATATCCAAATGTAATCCTACATGCAAACACCAGTGAGTCAGTGGTACCAAATGCTGTCTGCTAAACACCGATGCTGTGCTTGGCCAGCGTCTTATGGGGCTCAGCCCTTTGCATGGAGGTTACAAACTAGAGAGCTGCCCATGGTTCCCCTTGGTGCAAGCCCTGGAGATGTGCCTCTGCCTGGGGTTGTCACAGGGAGAACCCCCCTGCTTCTGTCCCCATTCATAGCTGGGCTGGCTCCCACAGCCCATAGCCATGCCAGCTGGGGAGGGTTTCTCTCATCAGGAAAACACCTCCCTGCCAGTTGCTGGCCTGGGGCCACCAGCATGTTCCTCACTGGTCTCGAAATCATCTCCAAAGCGCAATGACTCCTCTGAAGCCCACTAAATGAATTTGCTCTTTACAGATAACTGGTTAGCACTGGGACCTAGAATATTGCCTTGTGGTTGCTAATAACCTGGGTCAGAACTGAGCTGGTGATTTATTCAGGAAAGGCTTTATATCTGCCTCCTTAAGTGCCTGCCTTGCTGCTTTGACTCTCTCCCTGATCTCTCTTCCGATCCCCTTACTCTCACATTCTGGGTATTTCCAGCTACCTCTGAATGAGGCATTAATGCAGATAAATATTACTGCAAAGAAGTAATGGCCAAATACTCTCTGCATCATCTATATACATTGGTTGGGGAGTGATTTTTCATTTCATACATCATTTGCTATTTCAGCATGTGGCAATTCTGCAAAATAAGGAGGAGAAGTAGAGAGCTGAAGAGCCCACCCTTTGTTCTTGCTGTTCCCAGCACTTGCAAGCACAGGCACAGGGTGATTGTTGTACATCTTCTGGCCTGAGAAGCCTGACCTGGCCTGAGATGTATTTGGATGAGCTCATGTGAAACTTGTCTGGACCCTGTATTAAGACACCCTGCAAAACTTTATCCTTGTTTTCTTCCTGTCTTTCTGCCTCTCTCTCTTCTTTTCTGGGATTTAACACAACCATGTAGTTTCAATCTCTTCTCATTCTCCAAACCTCTGCTGTATTCTGCATTTTTCAGTGTAATTGGTCCCAGCATATAACACACAACTATAAGCTCTTTCCCCTAACTCCAATAAGAGCTCATACCCAAGTGAAGTAATCTTTCCCACCTGGGCTGCTCCAGTGGTTTCATATCACTTAATTCCCCCTCATGAGTTGAGGACAAGTTCAAGGTAACATCTGCTCAGCTTTATGTTGGTTGTGTTTGTACTGGGAGTCCCTCGGTTCCCATTGTCAAGAAAGTGAAAGGAATGGCTTTGCCAGAGTTCCACATTTTCTGGGAGCATTTTCTGGAAGATAACCAACTCTGCTGGGCTCACCCTGCTATTGGAGGCCCCATTAAAATCAAGGATGTGTGTTCAGTGAATTTATTCTTCTGGACTGCTGTGCTCATTCCACCTTCCTATTTTCCCCTTGAGTTTCTTTGTGAATTCGTTTCCTGCCTGCTCTGTCCCTGTTGCTGGTGGCACTGGGCTGTGAGACAGGAGCTGAGCCGCCTTGTCCTTGGCAAGCCACAGGCTTTGGTGGCCCTGCACCTTGCTGTGGTCCCACAGCTGGCAGTGTTGGCCTGTCAGCCACGCTGCTGAGTCTCATTTCAAGTCCTCTGCTGGAAAAAGCGACCAGATTTGCTTTGTGGGGACTGCTTCTCAAAGGCAAAGTACACCTTCACACAGTGCCCACAGTCCCTGCAAAAGCTGTGGGCAACAAGGCTCTCCTGCAAAGCATTTCAGGGGCCTGTTGATCCTGGGGATGTATCTGAAGGTCATCTCCTCTGCCATATTGCAGTTGTGGTGGGAACTAAGGGGTGTCTTTCTGAAGATCTCTCCTCCTCATGGACTCACATGCCATGCAGAGCTCATTCATCTCTGCAGTGTGCTACTGAATGCCTTGAAGTGAGCCATCATTTCATTTTCGGTGACTTCCTAATGTGTTTGTTCCTTTTTTTCTCCAAGCAACAGCAGAGGCATTGCTGTATTTGGCAAAAGAACAAAGCCTTATTGTTCAAAGCCTGTGCACTCCAGTATTAGCTGGGACAAACAGACCATTGCACTCTTAGACCTCCATCTCAAAAGCCAGCTGGACAAAGAGTGAAAAGGCTCAAAATCACAAGTCAGAAAAGCATTTACCTTTATCTTCTCTCTAAAGGATTCTGTCGAGTGCAGTTTTATATCTGTGCTTTCTTTCTGTTAGTAATACCTCTCTAGAAGCCTGAAAATAGCATCTCTTTCTCTATTGATTTGTCCCCCCGAGCAGCACAGATTTCTCCCCCTCCAATCGACATGGCTCATCGTGTTGATTTGCTTATGCAACTCTGTTATCAATGAATGTCAGCGCGGCTCTGGTCACACAAGGTGGGCATGTTATCCTTTTCTTTGCCATTGCCTGGCAGCAACAGCCCTTCCCAGGAGTCTCCTCCACAGGCAGGTGCTGGGGTGATGCCTCAGCTCTTGCACAGCTCACTGCTAGCCTGGACCCTGGCAGCCAGCAGCGGACAAGCCCCAGGAGGCTACTGTGTCACTGAAACTGCTTTGTGGCCAACCAAAACGTGCAGTGCTAGTATAACATATCTCATATCCATACAATGCCCAATTTTGCTGTCATAATTATGCCTGGTAAAAAAGGCACCTTTCCTGACATGCTTATCTACACCTTAGAAGCGTGAACCCGGTGTTGCTACCCACAGAGTACCTATATAATTCTCTCTCCATAAGCCAGTATTCTCAGCTTTCAATTATTTTTGTTGGTTTTCCCAGCTACCCCTGCAGCCTGGCAGCCAGGCTGGTCAGGAGGCACCCAGAAAGAAAGCTCGCACAACAGCGATCAGACAGTTGCTTATCTCTCTGCCCTGGGGTATGTCATGCAGCCCAAAGCCACGCTGAGACTTTTTCTGTTGACGTGACAAATTGTAAACTCCTGTTCAATTTCCTGTATGCTAACCCTGCAAAGCATTTCATTGCATTTGGGTCTCCTTCTCCCATAGAGTCTTAATTTTGGACTACTTCTTTCCTAGACCTATTATTCTGTGTGTCCTTTGAGCTAGGTCATTTTCTCCCCACGCCACATATCTTTTTTTGTCCTTTTGTGTTATTTTCCACTCCTGGCTGCTGATTGCTTCTCCTCCCCACTGTAGTATCAGTTGCAGTTTTAATAAACACACTGTCTAATGCTTTTTCTAGATCATTAATGAAGATGGTAAATAAAACTGGAGTTACCACCAGTTTCTAGTAATAACCCTACTGGATGCCTCCCCACAAGCTGACAGTTTTGTCGCTGATCACTATTCATCACCAGGCCTGAACGTCAGTGTCCTCGTGTGAGGTAATTTATATTCATTTAACACCATTCATCACAAAATTGGAGAAAAAACATGGCTAGAAAGGACCTCAAGAGGCTGATTTCAGAAATATTCCAGAAGCTTCCAGACTGTTTTTAAACACAGGCAAGGACACAGGTTTTATGTCCTTGCCAGGCAGGTGGGTTTAGTGTTGGTTAGCCCTCCCCTTTGCCAAGCATCTAACTTTAACCTCTCTCACAGCAATCCAGGCACTTGGTTTCTTACCACACTCACAATGGATATAGAGAACTGTCTGGAGCACATTTATTCCCTCCTTCTCTGGAAATAGTATTGTCTTTCCCCCGATTTCCTTCTTTCTGGAGGAAACAATCCCTATGAGTAAGTGTTTTTTCCCAATTCCTCTTTTCTAGACCTCTCATGCCACTTCCTTCCAGACCTTCCTGAACTGAACAAGTATTGTAGCAGCACTGGGTAAAACTGAGGGCACAGCTGTGTATTTTACAGGCAGAGCTTTTCTCTGGGTGCACTGATATGGTGACTGCCTTGTGTATGACAAATGGCACTTTTTATCCATTTCAGGTTCCTGCATTGCTGCACTGCTCCACACCTGCCTAATCATCTGTCTCTCATTTTGTCCCTGTGCAGCTGACTATACCTACCTCTGTGCACAACTTTGCTTCTCTCCTTTTTTTCAGACCTTTTCTCTAACATGCCAGGATGATTTTTGATTCTAGTCCTCTTTCAGGTCTTTGCAGATCGTCTCAGCTTGGTGTCATCTACATATCTGATAAGGATGCCACTGTCTCATAATCCAATGGCTGGACTTCTGTTGAACCCTACTCAACCCTTTCTTGTATTTTTACAAAGACACTTTCTTTCTGAGCACGTTTTTTCCAGCCTGTTTTGCACTCATTACTTAAGGTAATTTCTCTAGGGCATGTTTCCTTAAATTTACCTCTCATAACATGAAATGAGGTGGTACCAGAGATGTTCCAAAATCAAGATACAAGAAGTATCCTGCTTTGTCTCTATCCACAAGACCTGTTGCAGGATTAAATTAGGCTGATTTGACATGATTTGCTCCTGGCAAATCAGCACTGGCTGTTCCTCTTCTCCTGGCTGTTTCCTAGGTGCTGATGATTAATTTGTTTAATTATTTGTTCCAGTGCATTTCCAGGAACTGAAATAGAGCTGACTGGCCGTAGCTGCCTCACTCCTCTTGTTTCCCCTTTCTGCAGCCAGGCAGGTGCTGCTCTGCCAGGAGCCCCACTCCCCCGTGCTGCTGCTGAGGGTTCATGGAGCCTGGGCTGACCCTTGTGTGGGGCACTGCAAAGCCATGAGACCGATGCTTTCCTCAGCCTTCCTCTGACCACCAATCTCTGGCCAGAACGCCTCCCTGCTCGCCTTCCTGTGCTGTGCTAGCTACCTTTCCTTTATGTCTTTCTCAATTTTATCCACCATAGTACATGCTGACCTTTGAAGTCAGCCCTGAGCTGTCTGCATGTATCTCAGTTTTTCTGTTTGCTTCCTCCTTCCCTGTGAGACCCCTAAAAACTGACTGCCACAGCCAGTTGATCTTTCTCTGTATTTCTTAACTTTCAATTTTGCCTCAGTGTGACTTAGGTTTGTGCTGCTGCAATTCACTCCTGTAGACAATTACTGACATCCCTGAAAGTCTTTGTCCTTATTTCCCTGAGTGGTTGCTTACCGGTGTGCTGTGTTGCCTGAATATCTGTGGTGCTCAGCACAGCCTCTCAGTGGGGAAATGCAGAAACTCAGACTTTCAATGAAATTATGAGCTTCACCCACTTCCAACTGGACTTTCCCAAACTGTACAAGACTTCTTGTTTTCGATAACCTCCTTATCTCTTAGCAAAAGTAAGCACAGTGAGCCAAATTCTGACCTCATTTACACCAGTAAAATCTGGACCTGGGCCAGCAAACTGCTGAAGTTGTTTTGGGCTTACAGTGATGAGAATGAAAGCAGCATCTGCCTCATTAATTCCCCCAATCCACAGAAAGTAAATGATTCCAAGAGGAAATAGCTCCACAGAAGGGAGCCCTGGAAAGAATTAGAGACTGACTTAATGGGATTAAGGGGGAAAAATGCTTAAACAAATTAAAATTGATCCTCTCTTGAAAACATTCAAGGTGCCAAAATAAATACAAACACTGTTTTGGGAAAGAAAAGGTTAAAAAGCTATAAAAACAAAGTATCTCAGGCTCTTCTAATGATGTCCTATAGCAGAATGGTCACAACCCAGAAAGGGTTGCTGAATCAGCAATACCTGCCGGCTGCTTGGTGTTTATCCATGGATCTTTAAGGACGGAGGCTCACTTCCCACTATATCCATGGGGCTCTTTCTGCATTTTCAGGTTTGATAAAATACCTGTGGAAACCAGGTGGCATTACAAGCAGGGTTGGGTGAACAGGCCTGGCAAACAGAAACCCCTCTCAGACGCCTCACCAACCTGACATCCAGACCCTAGACCCATGCTCCAGTTGTTGGCTTTCTGTTCTGCAGTTAAGTACCATCTTTGCACATTCCTTCATCCATTCCACACTGTGCATGGCACTAGGATCAGATGGGCCAAAAATAAATATGTGCAAAGAGCCTGTTCCTGATGTGTTGCTAGATATGCTAGAACCTGCACACGTTCAGCCTGCTTTTGTACAGGAAGGGGAAGGGGAAATATCTTGAGCAACTGGCAAAAGCCAGCATGATTCAGGCAGGCAAGTGGCCCTGCATGCTGCAGGAAGGAGTGCAAGGCTCACACTGCCTAGTAGTAATAGCTGCAGGCTAGCAGGAGCTGTGACCTGCACATGCAAACTGCCTTCTTCATCTGCCACCGGCAAGGTGCTGTCCCCATTCACCCAGCCACTGTGATCCACATGCCAGAAGAGCTGCGGGAAAATAATTAGAGAATGGTCAAAGACCTCTGAGTGATATGGACATTTCTTCTCCTTTTAGAGATGAGAGCACACCACTGCCAAGGGCAGTCAAGTACCCAGGACATGGACTGCCTACTCTGATGACTTTTGAGGGAGAACAAGGCTTTGTGTGAAGACCCTTACACTGCAAGGTGAGCTTGGCTAAAAAAATGCACATAGAAGATGTGAGAATGGCCACAAAGCACTCCCTGTGATGGGAGACTACAGAGGGATCTACTTCACTACTATAATTCAGAAATTATAAGGCAACTTGGTAACAGTGCTGCAGTAGGAAAGAGATTTCTGAATGGGGACTTCCATTTAGGGAAAATGTACAATCTGATAGAAGCAGAGGCAAAACATGCAGAGGAGAAAAAGAGGGTCTAAATGTTATACGAGGGTAACAATCAATCAAACAAACCAAAAGAAAAAAAAACAAAAACACCAAACAAAACAAAAAGAAACCCCACCAAAACCAAAACAAAAAAAGGCTTTTCTAACATCCTAATATCCTAGTTAACTCTCCAGAGCTTTCAGTCTTTATGCCAAGACTAGGTGACATTCTAACAGATGTATCTGCAAATCTGAAAAAAGTTGTGGGCAAGCCTCAGAAATTACTACAATGGTACCATGGATCTCTTATGCAATAGGTTACACTTGATGATCATAATAGTCTCTCCTGACTTTAAGAAATGAATCCCTGACATTCAGCTGTGCTCAAGTGTGCCACTTTATTGTACAGCAGTTTTGGATCAAAAATAGCTATTATCAGTGAAATAAACAGGAAAATCAACAATGTCGTTGCTCCAGCACTCCTTGTGCTCCTTAATTTGTTGTTTCTTTATTTTATGTTGCCCTTAAATTTTTAGTGCTGCAGATCTATGTATTGGATATGCAGAAGCACATTACAGGGGTAATTACAAGGCAGCTGGAGGGTTTTGGCAGCTGGGAAGGGGATAACAAGCACTCTTGGCTCTTTGAGAGGCTGTGTGGGTTTCTGGGAGAGGGATTTTAGCTGAATGATAAGATAGTCAGCAGGGAGATTCAAAGGGGCTGACAATAGTATTTGCATCATTTTGGAGTTAACCACTTCCAGAAAAGAGCATCAGTTTGCAGCAAAATAGAAGCCATTGTTTACCCTGCAGACTGGTAATCTCTTGAATCTTGCAGGAAAGGGCTTTTTTCAATGCAGCTCCAAACCCAAAGTATAGGGCGTTTACAGAGGTTTAAGGCCAAATGCTTCCAGAAAGCCACTGTCACAACACATGGCTCTCTGGCTCTCTCGGTGCTGTCTGTGTGCTGTAGGAGTGGTGCACAGCTGAGGGAGACCTTGTTTCACTTGCTTCACTTTGCCCCAGTGAATCTAGCCTGGGGTGTTTGTTCTGCTCAAAGCATAGACACCACTGCTCTGCTCCCTCATTGCCTGGGAAGACTTCAACCTTGCAGCTAGGGAAGGGTGAGCCACGTAGGAACTTGGCTTTAGGGAGAGTACAAGCAAAGCTGGAGCCAGGGAGGCAGGACCAGGACACATAAGGTGCCTCTCACCAGCATTTTAGTTTGGATGAAAGAAACACATCTCCTGGTCAGGCCACATAACTGTGGTTTGATGATTCATACTGTGAAAGAGGATTGCAGCATGCAAGCTGGGCTCCTCTAGGGTGACAGTGTGCTGGGAGAGGAGATGGAGGTGTGCACCAACCTGTGGCTGCTCAGTCACAGGTAAAAGGGACTGACAGCACACCAGCACAGCTCTCGTGCTGCTCTACTTGCTAAGACTGATACAGCACTTACCTTCTGTGACTGTGTCAATCAAAATACTTGAATGTCTCTTGTTTCCCAAGATCAGAAGTGGTTAAGTTAATTTATACTTCAGAAGCACCCATCAAAGGAACTGTCTTGGTTATGATGTGATCATCAGGAAGGCCAGAGTGTCTAGCCTCTCTTCTGTGACTGACTGAGGATGTGACACTGGCTTTCTACTGAGAACCAACTTGTGCCTATCTCTCAAGTTTTCCTGCTTAATATCCCTGCCCTGAACCAAGGTTGTGCTAATTTTTCACTAACGTCTGAGTAACAATGAAGGGGAAATATAAAGTGGTGAGGTTACAGAACAGTCCTAGGCTTGGCTGTCAGAAGCCAGAATAACTCTTCACTGTCCCTGGCCAACATCGCCACAGTGGTGATCTCCAGGGTGAACCTTAACTTTCACATTAGTAGGACCATTAGCTCCATTTATTTTAGCAAAATCCTCTCTAAGATGATCATACATTTCCTTTGCCAAACTTAAAATTTCCCTTTGGTTTTATGAGTATAAACTGTTGTTTGAGTTGCTGAATGTTGTTGAAGAGTGACCCTCCCAATCCACGCCAATGATGAGCAAACTGAATCCTAACTTGTATGTTGTTTCTCCATCAGAGAACAAAGTGCTTTGGCAGTCTGAATCAAAGGCACAATGTAAATTCAGGATTACTGTTGTTCTAGTGAAATGAGCTCCTGTAAAAATCATGTTGACTTCTCTTTTGCAATTGCCTGTAACATGGAGCCTTTGATGTCTAATGGCCTGGCACTGTATCTCTTGCAGGTATAGCCTATAAACAGAAATTTGTAATGAATAAGTAAATTATTATTATTTTTAGGACCTAAGAACACAAGCTTATACACAAGACACAATGTATATACAGGGCCCAAAGGTGTTAGAAAGAGACTAAGAGGTGAGGTGCTCTGTTTAATCCAGCATGGACATCTTTTATATACTCTCTACCCCATTATAGATGGATGTTCAGTCAGCAAGATGAGGTCTTAGTTTGGACGGTACATCTTCAAATTTTGTGTTGTTATTAAATTGATGTGAACAAAAATGATATTCTGTATGAACTCCACAAATGGCTAGGGATTATGGTTGAGGAAGAATCAGGACTCCATGAAAGCTCTGGGGGAAACTTCCAGACTTCCAGTACCTGAAGGGAGGCCACAAGAGAGCTGGAGAGGGACTTTTTACAAGGGCATGTAGTGATAGGACATGGGTAGCTACTTAATCCTGAAAGAGGGCAGGGTTAGATTGGATATTAGGCAGAAATCCTTTACTGTGAGGGTGGTGAGGCACTGGAGCAAGCTGCACAGAGAAGCTGTAGATGCCCCATCCCTGGAAGTGTTCAAGACCAGGTTGGATGGGGCTTTGAGCAACGTGGTTTAATTGAAGGTGTCTCTGCCCGTTGCAGGAGGTTTGGAACTAAATGATCTTCAAGTTCCCTTCCAACCCAAACCATTCTGCAATCCTGTGAAATTCAGTTAGCACTTTACATTATTCTTCCAGGCCAGAGGAAATCTTGTGTGCTGTGAAATGCCCTAACTTATATTCCTGATTCCTCCTACATCTGTGAAAGACTTGGGCAAAAAAAAACATTTTAAAATGGGTTGATGTTTGTGGTCACTCTTCCGTGCAAGGCCCCAAAAATCGTGCTTCTACCCCTGCAGCATCTAAGCAGCCCCTGGTTCATGGTGACCTGCCACCAAAAGCCATGCTGGGGCTGGCCGGCTGCGGCTCCTGCAGGGACAGAGCCAAAAGAAACCTTCTTCACCTTCTTGCTTAGTCAGGCTCCTCACCTTGTGACTGTCACAGTGTGCCATGCCCTCACACTTGTCATTTTCTGAGCCTCTGTGCTCCCCAAACGACTCCAATGGGGATGAGCACATTGCCATGGCAACCAAAATACAGAAGCTGGGCAAGGTTTGTTCTCTTGACCATCCCCAGTCTGTGTCTGTGGGAGCATCTCTGGCACTGCTACAGGGAGCAGCTCTGGGAGGGGACCCACATGGGGTTGAGTTTGCTAGCAGGAAGCAGAATGTGCAGTCCTCATGAAGCACCTCTCATTAACTCTCGAGGCTGTACAATAGACGAGAGGGATGGAAGGAAGGTTTCTTTCTCTTTCCCCATACGTGGGCCAGCATGGCACAGGTGCTGCATGCAGGACACAAAGGCTGAGGCCAGCCTTGTGCCTGCCATCAACACTGGAGCACTGGTGGAAAACACAGCTCAAAGGAGAGAGCCAGCACCGGCACGGTGTTCCAGGAGAGAAGCACACGCTCTTGCAGGGCAAATTTCTTAGCCCGGGCTGATGGGGTAGGTTGGATCTCTCATCTCATTCATTTGTTTGCAACATCAGAGACAGTGCAAGGGGCATCCTCCAGCACCTCTGGAAGACTCTGCAGACCCTTCATCACCAAGGCTTTGTCAGGAGGTTGATATGACCTCAAAGGACTAAAATCCAGGCTTGGGATCCAGGTCAGAACCCTGACCCTCCCCCTCCAGGACCAGCTGCCACTGCATGCATGCACATCAGGAGAGAGAAAGTTGGTAGGGAAACAGAGAAACTTCTGAAGGTGCTAATTAAACAACTTAAAGTTATAAACATCTTTAATTGGACTCATTTTTGGTGTCACATACTATCTCTTGATGAGACAAGAGCTAAAGCTAAAATTAAAGCTGTTTTAATCTCTCTTTCTCTGCTCCTCCTCTCTACCCTGGTTGTCTTTCTGGTTGCAAAGTAGAAAGAAATCACTGAGGCTTCTGGGCTTTGCTGAAGACTGCTATTTTTAAGGTGTTATATTTGATTTCCTTTAAATCTGACCAAAAATTCCACCTTGGGATCAGACCTCCTTTATCAACGTTGTAGCTAACTTTCTGCTTTTGCATGTAGATTTTTAAGGAGGAAAGACCAAAATTGGGCTTGCAAGAGATGCTAGCTCACCACCTTAATGATGACAGCACCGTCCTTTGCCCAGGGACAGTGCAGCATACCACTGTATCCTTGTGATAAATGATATGTCATCATCTCTTTTTCTTTCTTTTTTCTTTTTTTTTGTTATTATTATTATTATTAAATGTTCCTTAGATTACAGAAATGGGTTTGTATTGAATTACAAGATCCAAACACCATCAGGTTTTCCTGTGTGCTCCTTTGTCACTGTCGTGGGCTAACCAAAATTCTCCAGGCTTTGAGAGAGTGGGGACTGTGGTCCAGGCTGTGCAGGTCATACCCTGTTCTGCCCTGGGAATAGCTAAAGACATCACATTTCAACCTGTCTCTTATGTGCCCATTGCTGCTTCCCATGTGATCTCTGCTGTGCAAGACCAATTTTAAACCCAAGGTCTTGAAATTAATGACTGTCTGTAAGAGCCTTTCTCCAGGGGCTCAGGAGGACAGAGATGGAAGGGGCTGAAGATTTCACTATCAGTCCCACCTTTTCTTTCCTTGCCCTGCAAGAGCTCCTTAACGTGGCACTCTGCTGACAGCAGCGATATTTTGGTCAATGTGCATGTACAGAGATGTCTGTTCATCTGCTGAGCAGCCACCAGCCAGGGATGTACACGTCAAAGAGGATCTACATTGGAAGGGTGCACTGGAAGGAGCATCCCTGTCAGTAGCAGCTGGTGCAGGTCAAAGGCTGTGCTCTCCACTGGGCAGCTCCTGCGTTTTGGGAGAGGTGGGAGGAGCGGCCAGAGCTGCCCTAGGACTGCCCTGTGCTCAGGCTTCAGCCTTGCAGCTGGGGTTTGCCACTCTTACCTCCCCACTGATGAGGTCTATAAACTTCAGGAGGTTTATAACCTGCCCTGCCAAGAAGAGACAGATATTTCTGGAAGCAGCAAGATGTGGTCCTGGCAGCTTCCTCAATTCAGGACTGAGGCTGGGTATTTCACAGCTTGCATAACGCCAATTTGCTTTGGGATTTTTGCTGAGGGGATACGATGCCAAGCGCCGCACTCTAGAGGTTTTACTTCACTTCCAGGAGGCTGCCTGCCATTGCTATATTATCTCACATGGTCATGGAGCACTGCAGGTAATAGAAACCTTTAGTTTTCATTGATTATTCACAGTACAGTTTGCTTTGCTAGGCATCCTCATAGGCCACAGAGCCTGCAGCCTCCCAACAAGGGTGAGGGGACACATTTCCTTGCCACAGACAAGGAAAGCTTGACAGACAAGTCAGCTTGACAGACAAGTCGGCTTGAAAATTTCCTTGAAGTGTTCTGGCTCTGCAGATAATGAACACTTGAGTGACTTTGACTTGGGTTCACTCCTTACCAACTGCTCATGCCAACTCTGGGCCTCCTGGATTCCCCTGGCCCAGCTGCAGCCCCTGAGAGGGTTTGGTACCCCATTTATGCTAGGACCTTGCCTCCTTACATCCAGCTATGAACTCCATTTGCTAATCCTGATCTCTGTCTTGCAGGAACTTATTTGGGTCCCTGACAGTGTGAGCTGGGACCTAGCAAGGCCAGCAAGGAAATGTTGAAACTCAGATATCTCCATTTCACTTTAAATTTTGGGGGGAAATCCTGAAAAGCTCTTTATGGGGACTGTATTTTTGCAGCAGCCTGTTTCCTCTTTCCCTCTCCTTCTTTGCTTTCCTCACCTCTTTGTCTGCTAAATAAAACAACCTACATTTTTGACCTGAATTACTTTATGTGTCCCTGAAGGCATATGCAGCTCCTTGGACTGCAGGAGGGTTTTCTTCTACGGTGCAGTCAGATACCATCATTAGAGATGACAGTCAAGCTGGGTACACACACACACCCCACACCCCCCCAGTCTGAAGACTGTATTTTTATTTTGCAATACAAACAATAACCCCCTGAATTTCTGTACCACTGACTGTTAGAGAGAAGATCGGGCTGCTTTACAAACAGGCAGGCATCAATCCTGTGGGCAAAATACCTCCCTGTTTCTGCAGCTGAGAACCGGAAAAGTAAAATAAATTGCCAGCATCACTTAGCAAGGGCCTGAATCTGCCTGCACCTGGATTCATGTGAATCAGCAATAACTCCAATGCTGTTAGCAGACAAACCAGCAGCATACCAAAACCAGGATCCCAATCCTGGTTAGGATCCCAGGATTGGGATCCTAACCAAAACCAGGATCCCAATGCTGTTAGCAGACAAACCAGCAGCATACCAAAACCAGGATCCCAATCCTCCAGCCCCTGCAGCATCTTCCCCTCTGCCCTGCTAGTGCCTCTCTCTGGCAACCAAACTTCCCCAGGTTCCCTGGAGGGTGTCCAAGGACCACGCAGCTCAGAGCAGCAGCAGGAGAATGGGGTGGGGCATCCTCTCCTTTACCCTCACCTCTCTGCTGCTGGAGCTGAGGGAGCAGCTAAACCCCTGCAGAGAGCCTGTGGGTCAGGCCTTAGCAAAGCCCCACACAAAGCGCACGTTCCGAGTGGTGAGATTTTTGAAAGGACAATGAAATTTCTCACTCTAGCTCGTTTTAACACTCTTCCTCTAACATGCATGGCAGACTTGCTGAATTAAACCAGCCATGCTAATTTCTCTTGTTACAGCAGCCCTGTGTAACACACAAAATGCTCAGCTTTAGAGGATGATATTATAAAGAAGGACACTGTAATTTAGTGGCTCATTTAATGTGAACCAGGAGAAATATGAGGCATGCCAATGCTGCACTGGGGCTCTATTTATATCCTTTTTGGTGTGCAGTATGATTTATAATAAAGGATCATTTTTATATAGTATTAGCATGGTAATGCAGCTTACTGGGTTACCATGTCTGAAGTTAGAAAATATTGTATTAGAAGAAGCTCTGCAAACGCCATGTAAGAATAGCCCTTTCTACAATATTAAATCATGATTCCAAGCTTTTTAAAATAAATATTAATGCACTCTATTTACCCAGGAATCCAGGCTTTTATCAGTGCAGCAGGAGGCTCTACCTCTCTGAGCTCAAAGATCTGTGCAGCCTCACAGGGTTAATTTTGTGGCTCCCAGCCCCACTGCTCAGCACCCCGTGGCACCCTCTGGCACTGGGAGCATCCTCCTCTGCCAGAAGCCCAGGAGGGGGGCAAAAGGCAGAGAAAGCAGAAAAGCAGAAAAGCCATGTTCTTCTGGGGAGCGTGGTATCACAGCTTATGAGAAGTATTTCCTTCCTCTGTTCCCCTGTGCATGAAGCCCTGTGGCCGCCCACAAGTGCCCCCTGCCTTGGGGATGTTGGTGGGGAGGAGGAAGGACCAGGATTTACCCCCTTAGAGGTTTTTTGGAGGCCACAGAGTAAGTAAGTAGTGGAGCCAGGATGAGAACAGAGCCACTCCTGGCACCTCGCCCTCTGCATGATTCAGAGCTTGTTTCAGAAGCAAGTGGACTGCGTAAAATTTCATTTGTCCATCTAGGAAGCAACGTGTTCTGCTTCCCACTTAAAGCTTGGGAACCTCATGATGATTCAGAGCACATACAGGAATGCACCTCTATGCTGATTTTTAGTGCCAGGTACCACAATGTGTGCCAGTGATTAGTTCTGCCATGCAGGTGGGCAAAGGAACAAAATTTGGTTTAGAAACAAGGGGGCAACTAATCAGCTGGAGGATGCCAGTGAGAAGGAGAACTTGTACAGGCAGGGCACTGCCTTTGCAAATATCACTTCCACTGGAGCTGAAGTGCAAGGTGGGGAGACATGAAAGGTTTTCTTTAAAGAATGGAGGTTGCTGGTATTGCTCACATCCTTGAGGAGAGATGCTCAGCCCTTCCTCTCGTTCCTGCTGGGCAGGGAGGAGCTGCAGGAGCAGCAGTGCCCCTGCTGCCCAGCCCCAGTGCCAAAGTGCCTCTGACCAGCTGCATGGCTGAGGTTTGGATTTTGGGGCACAAGGTTACAGTTTGATTATTTTCAATGCTGGTGGGGCTGATGGCTATGCTGGCCATCCTGGACCAACCTGCAGGAAGGGCAGCCATGAGGAAACGACCTTTGGTGCCATTCATAACATTTCATGCAGCTGGCAGACTGTGCAAGCACGTGCTCCCAGTCCATGCTCCCTCCAGGTTCAGGTCAAGATGGATGTCACCCTGCAGCCCCCAACACATGATGTCTTGCTGAAGGGAAGTCCCCCTGCTCCCCATTCTCCCAGCTCTGTGGGGACACAGCGACTGTTGCCAGCCAGGAAGGTGACATGCAGGAGCAGACAAAGCCAGAGCTGACTCTGCTTCCTGCTGAGCCAACCTCAGGGAAATTACCCAGCCACTTTGAATAAAAGTGAATTAAGCAGCCTGGCAGTAACTCAGACCATATTTTATTAACTTGGTCAGAGCCAAGCAACATTAATCCACCACCCTGAAATTTCTTCTTTTACAGCCATGCTCTAATATATGAAAATGTGCTGGCAAAATTTTCTGTAGGTTACAACACTCCAATTAGCGATACTCACACTGTGGGAGGGTGATCTCTTAGACAGGGGCTGAGATGCAGTGTGGAGCCCCACATAGCCCACCCAAGCACCAAGGAAGCAAGTGATGGCTCCCCCCACTGCTTGCTCTGCCACCTTGGGGAAAGCCCTAGTGGCTCATCACTTTTTAAGTGAGGGATGCAGGTGCCTGAGGAGCCTTGGTGGTTACTGGGAAACGGCAGGCACTGGCTTCAGCCCACAGGAGTGAAATGCTCCGCAGAGGTGCCTCCCTCCCTCTCTCCCTTGCCTGTATAGGAAAACAGTTTTTCTTGGCTCAGCAAATGCTATGTCTCAGTTCTGCAAAACTGGGGGTGCATCTGCTCAGACTACTGGGTATGATGCCTCAATGCCCACCCTTGCTTTAGACAAGGTGCACCCCAGAAAGAAGTCAGGCATCTAAGGAGAGGCAAAAATCACCTCCCACACAGGCTTCCCCCTCTGGGCTGCAGACAATTCTTGGTGGAGTTCAGGACAGGGCTGCAGAGCAGGCCTCCACTTGCCGGTGGCCGAGAGCTCCTGCCACTGGCCCCACAGGGGCTGCCAGGGGGTCTGCACTCCTGAGAAGATCTCCAGTGGGCTAGCAACCCACTAGGATCCCAGGGGCTTTATCTCTGTGTTTTACAGATGCTGCCTTTAAGCTAAGGGGGTCACCTTTGGTACAAATTAACATCTTCCCCAGTCTCTGCATTCTTGTGCCCTGTGTAAGCCTATCAAGAAATAAAATTGCCCTGCCTTCCTTATTTATCAGCAATAATAAACCTAATAATACTTCACACATCAGTAGGAGCTTCCATCTGAGGAAATGAATGCACTTTACAGACATTAATGATTTAAGATGCTTAGCCATCTCTGAGATACGGAGGAAAACCATCCTTTCTTTTTACAAATGGGAAGCTGAAGCAAGCTGTAGCTAACTGACTTATTGCCATGCAGGAAGGCAGCAGTGAGGAAGGGTGAGAGTCCAGTCTCCTTCATTACCACCTGTGACTGTGGCTGCCTTTTTCTGCATTTCAGCCAACCTCTTCCCCATGCCCACAATGCTGCAGTGGTGCCATCAGAGGAACTGCTACAGGCTCTTGGGGGCCAGATCCAACTTGCTCACAGTTCTGTTTTGGGGGCTGTTTGCCTTTCCAGTGCTTGCTTGCTCAAGGTGGGCTGGTCCTTGAGTGGCTGTAGCTGCTTGGTACCGCTTGGACTGCTGGTTTACTCCAGCAATTCCTACATTTTGGGGATACCCTCTTAGTGCAGCGATGTCCTACACTCTGTGAATGTCCTCAGGGCAGGTGGGTAGCCTGTCCAGAGGTTTGAAGAGGATGGCCCACCGGGAATGGGTTGGGCATTGCACCCCATCCTGGGCAGTGTTATCTGGCCTTTCACTACAGCCTCACCTGCAAACACACTGTGGCTGTGCCGGCTGCTGCTGGGCTGGCTGCAAACACGACCACCATTGCCCAGCGGCTGTCCCAGTGCCTGAAGGGTGGGTGTGAGGAGAAGAGATAATTATAAATAGTCAGATGAACTCCAGCTCACTGGGCAGTGAACCTTTTTCTATATAGCCTCTTTGTAAAATGAAACTAGCCTGTGCCTCTCAGGGTGGAAAAAGAAAGCGAGTGGGGACCACACCTCTTCTATTATGTGCGTAGATCTGCCCATCAGGGTCTGGCAGCACTTGCATAGTTATATGAAATGCTTGCTATAAACATGGGACTGCTGGGTGGTTGTTGTTAACTGTTTAGAGCACAACTTGAAATAATACCATTTGGCCTGAACCAGCGGCTGAAATGGGATTTTCCGCCTTAAGACGCCACCAGATCTGGGTTGTCTGCTTCCCTCTGCTATGCAGAGCTTATAAATAACCCCCTTCTCATCCTCAGAACAGCTTCTTCTTCTTCTTTTTTTTTTNTTTGCTTGCTTTTTATACCCACACATGTGGCGCATCTGGAGCAAGGCGTGCCTCTGCTTTCTTGCTGGGTTTTTTATCTCCCTCTCTATCGATACGTGCGCGTTATTTTTTTAATTTTTTTTTCCCTACTTTACTTGCGACTGCCATGGCAACTGTTACATGTTTGGCAAAAAGCTTACGGAGAAGAAAAGGGGCTCAGCGCTCAGCTGGCAGATGTCCAGTGTAATCATGCTGCAGCGCCGAAATGAGGCCTTTGGCCGGCTGCCGAGCTGGGGAGAACAAAGATGTCAGTTCCCCGTGTTGGCGGCGGCGCTTGTTTGGCACCCTTATATGGTTTCCCAGAACTCCTCGCCTTGGCGGCTTTCCATTCCCTTTAGGGCAGCAAACAGGATTAGCACACACAGACTTGTTTTTCTCTTTTCTCCTCCAACTGTTCCAATGACATCATCCCTGCTGCATTCAGCTGCCAGCAGGGTGACTTTGGGGGTGGATTTTTTTTTTTCTTTTAAAAAAAACACCACCGCGCACACACCAGCAAGCACGATGATTTAGGTAATGCTTGCACACCTTTGTTGTTAAATTAAAGCCCCCAAAGTGCAGGAATCTCAGGCTAACCAAGCCAGATGCACTGCATTTTTTTCCTTTTTCCTTTTTTTNAAAGTGCCACCATGTTGTTCTATTTTAAGCCCTGCTTGCCTGCAGTTTCGGATGCAGGCAGGGGAGGAGACCACTGGGTCAGCCCACCACCGCCTGCCCGGCCGCCGCGGTGTGCGTGTGCCTGTGTGAACTTATTGTTTTATCCTCACGTCACCTTTCAGCCTGTGCCGCCCGCCCGCCCTCCCTCCGTCCCCGAAATCTTTGATAATAAGTTTGCTTGCTTTTTATACCCACACATGTGGCGCATCTGGAGCAAGGCGTGCCTCTGCTTTCTTGCTGGGTTTTTTATCTCCCTCTCTATCGATACGTGCGCGTTATTTTTTTAATTTTTTTTTCCCTACTTTACTTGCGACTGCCATGGCAACTGTTACATGTTTGGCAAAAAGCTTACGGAGAAGAAAAGGGGCTCAGCGCTCAGCTGGCAGATGTCCAGTGTAATCATGCTGCAGCGCCGAAATGAGGCCTTTGGCCGGCTGCCGAGCTGGGGAGAACAAAGATGTCAGTTCCCCGTGTTGGCGGCGGCGCTTGTTTGGCACCCTTATATGGTTTCCCAGAACTCCTCGCCTTGGCGGCTTTCCATTCCCTTTAGGGCAGCAAACAGGATTAGCACACACAGACTTGTTTTTCTCTTTTCTCCTCCAACTGTTCCAATGACATCATCCCTGCTGCATTCAGCTGCCAGCAGGGTGACTTTGGGGGTGGATTTTTTTTTTTCTTTTAAAAAAAACACCACCGCGCACACACCAGCAAGCACGATGATTTAGGTAATGCTTGCACACCTTTGTTGTTAAATTAAAGCCCCCAAAGTGCAGGAATCTCAGGCTAACCAAGCCAGATGC